>BQNB010040319.1:0-47493 GCA_026074375.1 Tanacetum coccineum
GAGACAAACTTCAATGTATCGAGCAATGAGTCATCACAAATTGTGTGAAGATTAATCCTGTTCCTCATAGAGATAGTCTTGTCCTTAGAGATGAAGTGGTTGATGATGAATTTGGTGAATTGTAGGTAGGGCATGTGCTCTTTCCTTGCTGAACTTATTTATCTGTTGTCAACTTGATACATAAAGTCTTCCCACAGTAGAGAAACATAGTCAACATTCTTCTTGTTGTACATACCCCACAAGATTTGAGCTCGTGATTCCCTGAGTCTATCAAGTCCTATTGTCCTCCCAGATATGCACCTATTGATGATCGCAGCAAATGTTCTCCAAGGCTGGTGCATTTGATCAGTATGGATTGCCGATAGCATATCACACTTACCAAAATAACCAAGTTCCTGGATAAATGTAACCAATTCTTCTTCTGAAGGAGGTTCAACAAAGGCTTGATTGGGAAGTCTGGGACAAATTTGGAGAATTTCACGAAAGACTTTCGTGTCAACTCAGAACTTCTTCTTATGCATCTTGAATCGATATGCATCTGTGTCTTTGATCTTATGGATGGTGTTCCAGAATTAATGCATGTATACTTTAGGGACTTCAGCAGTGATCAAGAATGCAGGATAGCATGGAGAGAGTTTAAGAGCATCCAATGTAACTTGATATGTTTCTTCTCTTTGTGGCTTGCTGAACTCTATTCTTGCATTGCGCTTTTCAATCTTTAGTCTTTTCACAGAAGGAACCAGAGAATTATCGAGAGCAACTTGTTTAGCGACAGCTGGATTCATGTTTCTGCTAAGAATATTCCAATACAGTTCATATACAACCAAATTTATATATCTCACGGATTGACCTATTCTTATTCATGGAGTACAACTTAGGCAAGCAATATTCAGACAATAGCAGGATATATTTAACACATTATTAGGCATTTAGACAAAGTGTGGGACGAAAGAAATTAATCAGAAAGTTAACTTAACGGTCAACAAACTAACTATAGGTCACACACAGTCGCTTTAGCAATTAACATATGACACAAAGAGGATTTAACCTAGAATGAGTTATCAAGTTAAAAAAAATTAAGAAAAAAAACACATCTTTTATGTATCATTTATAAATCGCCGCCTAAAATTGGTGTATAAATCACCGTCTATTGAGTGATGTATAAATCGACGTCTATTGGGTGATGTATAAATCGTCGTCTATTTGGTGATGTATAAATCGCCGTCTAACGGTGATGTATAAATCACTGTCTATATTTGCATGTATAAATCACCGTCTATGTTGGCCTGTATAAATCGCCGTCTAAGTTGGCTTGTATAAATCGCTGTCTATGTTGGCATGTATAAATCGTCGTCTATGATGTCATGTATAAATCGCCGTCTATGATGGCATGTATAAATCGCCGTCTATTAGGCAGAGACGTATAAAACGCCGTCTTATAAATTTTGATTTATACAACCTTCCATTTTATAGCACTTATACAACACAAACACATGAATCACTCATATTTAAACACAATTTATCAGTTATAACAAGAATTATCCATAAATATTCAGTTAAAGATCAAAACGAGTAACTTGTAACTCGTTTTTCTCAAACACGTAAATTTTTACATACAAGACATGGAATATTTCACTCAAACACATTTAAAAGAGTATGTTAACGCATAATGAACACAAACCCACAACCTTTTTTAAGTCTATCCCTAAAACCCAATTTTTCACAACAAATAATCAAGCAAAACACAAGTAGATGTTAACTTCATCAAGAACTGTTACAATCGAGTGATCTATAACCCCAACCCATCAAAACCCCTCAACTAATTTTGAATTTGGTCTACTTTCAATTTTCACGCACCCTAAACCAATTTCTAAGGAAATCAAGCAAAAGATCAAGGCTCAACCTAATTCCTTTTAGCCATGAGTTGTTTATGATGACAGGAACACTTTTGTAATTTACCTTAAAGCTTGATAATCACTGAAATGATGGATCTTGATGATGCCGATTTGAAGAAATGTGAGGGGAAAAAATTAGGTAGTGTTTGTGTGTGTGTAAGTGAAAAAAATAGGGTGAGGGGGTGTTTGCTGTTTAAACTTTCAATTTTGATGCAAATGCCCCCTATACTCTTATATCCATTACACATTTCCTAAATAAGTTTTCTAAGGCATAATATAGTTTAACTAATGGCACAATTAGTCCCTAAAGTTTATACTACAATGCTTAGCCACTTATTTTTTGCTATTTACTCCCTAAAGGTATAAACACATAACATTTAAGGCACATAAAAGTTAAACTTAATTAACTCCCCTTTAATTGTTAACTCGTTATTGTTTAAAACCTTTTTCCGGTTATTCTTTGATGACTTTTGAAGAAGATATTTGACATTTTATCCCCCTCAAATAATGACTCGTTTTCTATTTAAAGAGCTGTTGTCGTTGTTTGAGTGGTCAAATGCCTTGAAAAGTCATTTCCTGATGAATTACTGAGATGATTATTTATTTTTGAAAATCAACACCATGTAAAATAAGATTTATCTTATTTTGACACATAAGCGCACTGACACATACACTTATGGATAAAGGAAGCACGGGTTGTGTTGCAAAATAAACACAAGCCTTTGAATGAATATGAAGTAATTCATTCCCGATAAAAATAAATTTTTCGTTGTTAGGCAAAGTTTTTATTTTGAAAATACTTGCCTTTAAGATTATGACCGGGTTGTTATCTGAAATAATAACAAGTCATATGACATATTTTCTATTCGAACTTTATTTACAGCTTTGTGCTATTATTGAATGACATTTCTAAAGCCGTAAATATTATCGATGCTAGAAGACATGTCATGAAATACCTATTTTTGTATTTTAAAAAAAAAATTTGAAAAATTTATATAAAATGAAAAATCTTTTTGGATTTTTTATGTTTTCTTATATACATATAATACATAAGATATATTACGAGTTACCATCATTACTCGTTTTCTTCCTCTGTCAAACGTTTAAGCGTTTTCGGAGACATACTTCTCATACCGAGCTTTTCGATCAAGAAATTGAATCTTTCTCTTGGCAAGGGTTTGGTGAAGATGTCAGCCAGTTGATATTCCGTCCGAACAAAGTAAAGTTCCACAATTCCATTCTCCACTTGCTCCTTTATAAAATGGTAGCGTACATCGATGTGCTTTGCTCTTGAGTGTTGAACGTTGTTGCAGCATAGAACAATTGCACTTTTTTTGTCGCAGTACAGAGGAATCATGTTGAATTGAAAGCCATAATCTGTTAGCTGTGAACGCATCCAGAGAATTTGAGCACAACACCCAGATATGGCAATATATTCCACCTTTGTACTCGAGATCGCAGTGCTCTTTTTCTTCTTGGAAGACCAACTAAGCTTCCTGATGTACTTCATCTAGTGTCCTAACACCTCGCGTGATCTGCGTCTGAATATGCTGTAAGAGACATACCGGTATCCTTCGAGTACCGAGACCCATGTTAATGGTTCCCTTTAGGTATCGAAAGATCCGTTTAACCGCATTTAAGTGCTTTTTTTAAGTGCTTTTTTCGGTAGGCTTTTCCCTGATAAACCAGAGGCACATAAGAAACACAAAAAAAAGGTCGGGTCTACTGGATGTCAGATACATGAGGGATCTAATCATGCCACGGTAAAGTGTAGCATCAATAGTGAGTCCCCTTAAACTTTATATAGTTTATTCTTTTCCACCATAGGTGTGTCTACAGAATCACTAGTTAGCAAACTATATTTTTTAATAGTTTTAGAAGCATATTTTGATTGGTTTAGGAAGATGCTCTGGGACTTTATGAAATTGGTAATCCTTAAAATAATAACATCTTCCCCATCATTGACATCGTTGAACATAGTGGTCATCAGATTAAGCAAACTCATTACACATAGCCCAGTATAGTGGAGAGCAAATTAATATATGGTCAAATCAATTATACCAGTAAAAAATTGTTTCCTGCTTTCCTGTGAAGATGTTGCATACACTGCACCTTCGGAGAAATGTTGTGAAATGAGGAAACTTGACAGCATGTCGTACCATGCACGTGGTGCTTGTTTGAGACCGTAGATAGGTTGTCCTAATCAACTGCACCTTTTTAAGCTTGTACACATGCGATGGGTTGTCCTGATCAACAAATCCTTCTAGTTGAGAAACGTAGACCTCTTCTTTGAGTTCGCTATTTAAGAAAACCGTTTTGACGTCCATTTAGAAGATCATCATATTCTTGTTGGCTGCATTTGCTATGAAGATACTGATGGCCTCTATTCTTGCAAGCGGTGCAAATGATTCCTCGAAATCGATACCCTCCTCTTGCCTGAATCCCTGAGCAACTAGTCTTGCCTTATTCTTTAGTACCCTGCCAAATTCATTTATCTTGACCTTATAAATCCATTTTAGTTTAATCAACATGACTTTGTCTGGACACGACACCAATTCTCAAACTTGTAGCCTTTTAAATTCATGAATTTCTTCTTGCATTGCATCGATCCATGACGGTTCGGTCATTTCTTGTTTGAAGTTCTTAGGTTCTACAGAAGTTAGGATGGCATCAAAATAACACCACATAGCGTCAGTTTCAAGTTGCTTTCTCGTGGAGACAGAACGAGAAGGATCACATATCACGTTTGCTATTGATGATCCTTAGTCCATTGATGTGTTATAAAAGCTTTAAATTTATAGTTCTAGTTTTATCCAATTTCCAACTAACACACGGGTAAAGTATAAACTCCCGTTTATAGTATAGGTTAGGGGTAAGACCAGGTTGTTCCACGGGATTAGTAATTCTTAAAAGGGTCGATTGTATTATGAAAAGGTTTATCTTATAGACTGTCACGATCTAAAGATTTCAAGGTACTTCAAGATTAAAAGTAATATTTATTTGGACTTAGAGCAATGACCATGAACAAGCAAACAATCAAGCAAGCATGAATTTAAGCATATAAGCATGAAGAGATGGGTAATCATTCATACAATTAACTATTTCATATATTAGAGAATCCTTTCGGCCTTTAATCTTCAATATATAAAATGCATTAAGATTGATTCAAGTATGAATATGATAATGATAATTTCCCTTAATCAAGTTTGTTAGACATATGATCAAGTGTTAAACATCTTCATTTCCGGGTTGATAAATATTTTACTAGTTAATTCTCACAAAACTAGTATCGAATTGCCATAGACAAACAATATGAAATATAGACATATTGATGGAATCTTTCGACCTATCTCCAACAAGTATGAATAATCAAACATTAACAAGTTACTGGATATTTAAACATCGAATTTATTATCATCACATTCATAAGCATTATGTCAAAACTTGTTCATAACATCGATCATGATAGCCCAAATAAATATAAATTAATACTTTATATTCATAGAAACAAAACACATAACAATCATCAAAGATTCAGAAAACATGATAACCAAAGGGAATAACTTGCTTATACCAATTCCACAAGTAAATGGTATGGTTTATTACAAGAACTCCTCCACCACCTTTGGCCTGAATTTCGTACCTCCAGCGTGATTACAACTTGGAAACTATGAAGATTCAGAGAATACTTCAAGTTTCCTAAGAATAACTTCTAACTTGCTAGAAAACTTCCCTAAGAACTTATAATTACTATTGAGATATGATTGTAAGAAATGGAATGATAAAACATTGAATTTCGTGCCCTATTTATAACACAAGATTAGGGTATTAGTTGGTGTTGAGGGAAAATGAAAGGTCTCTCATTTATATAAATCATAATCATTTCCTTGTAACTGCAAGAGAAGTGTGCCACACAAATATAATTATTCGCCGTACTTGGTGTGTAATTAAATTGCATTTATCCCGCCTTCAAGTACGTCGTACTTGGTGTAAGTGTGCCGCACTTTGGCACTTTTTATTAATTCTTCATTTATTTCTCTTCTAGATTCTTCCTTTAACGACCGTTAGTGATTTTAATGGATTTGTTTGACACTTTTAGTCCTTCTAGTCATTCTTGGTCCTGAAACAATTATTATACCAACAAACAACCAAACTTGCAATATTTCATGCGTTAACATATATATTTTACATATTTTTGAGGGATATTTTATGTATATTTGGAGCGTTATCAAATCCCCTTATACTTAGCTTATTGCTTGCCCTCAAGCAATCAAAGTGAAAACATTTCGGTTTAATAAAACAGATTAATAATCACAAGCATAGATAACGCGACAAAGCAGCTCATGAATTTCTATAGATAAGATTTTTTTACACTCGCTCAGTTTAGTAAAATATATAGTAAACGGAAGTCACTTATACGCGCAGTCAAGAAATATTCAAATTACCATAAGCTTGTACAAGAAACTAAACTTCATCGACATGGCGTAAGCACCAAACATAAACATCAAAAGAGGTAATTTATTTAGTGATATTATTTTTTATATTTGTTGAAAAAGGTTTATAATAAAATCATAATCCACCTAATCCGTAATGTAACTAACTATTCCTTTACTTCATCACTTTTTTTTATCTTTTTTCAGAACTTCGGCTTATTTTTGCCTTATTTCACTTTAACTTGGGGGAAACTTGCTTTCCCCCCATACTTAGGATAAGCACACTATATCGAACGAACTTAGAAGTTTGCAACCTTCGCACTTCATTATAACAGCGATACCAGCATTTACGTTCTTCAATTCACACGGATAAAATTTCAGATAATTTTATTAAAAAGCTTTTTGAACAAAATTATTGGTTACTTATATTTATATTTTTATCACCTCTTAATCATTAAAATGTTTATAACACGCGAATGTGTTCCTACTGCGGTGTCATAAAGATTTCAAGCACAAGTTCTAGAATTAACAAATCATCAGCACACTCATATAATTTTAAATAGATACCAATGCTCCAGAAAAGGTGACAAACTACAAATACACAGCCATAACGACAGATGAGACACTTGCAATTGCATTCAAACCTTAACCCGAGAAAGCTAAAGATAAAAATCATCTTAGGTATAAAAGATGGATACCTAAATTCTTAAGATCTAATCCTCACAAATTTTCTTTTGGGTGGTATAAACATGCTAGTAATGTTATCAATCCAGAGTCAGATTGCTTGTATGTGGTCATAAAAATGTTAATTTTCAAAAAAAAATCTTTTACTTTATTTTACTTTTTCAGTTTATCTCCCCCTCATACTTTATATGAGCATTGTCCCTAATGTGAAATATTATAGAGAAAGATAAAATGAGAAAGTGAAATAATACTTTCTCAATTATGATTGATATTCTTGAATCTTTGCTTTACGCCATTTCGTCTCGTGCCTTTCTCTCTTTTTCTTCTTTTCATGTTACAAATAGAAATACTACATAGCATACACAAATAATAATAATAGTCCTAATTAATTAATAGTAGAAAAGTATGATAATATTGTTTTAAATGCCAACAGAGGCATTTTACACACCATAGTAGTAGTAGTAGTAGTAGTAGTAATAATAATAATAATAATAATAATATTGTTCTTTAAAACATATGTGACCCAAAACATGCGGTCACATAACCAACTTGTGTCATATCGACACTACTCATCATCATCCTGATGCTGCTGCTGTGGTGGCTGAGGTGGGTACTGCTGATAATATTGATCATATTGTACCTAATTTGGTGTTATATATAGACTTCGCATCTTTATTGCAACCTTCCCATAGTAGAATTCATGTTGACTTGTTGAAGCAATACTCTTCCATGGTTTCGTATTGGCTAGGCGTTTGGATCTTGTGGATCTGGCTTCATCATTGTTTCCTTCCCCATAGCTCTACTCATAAAAAAACATCAACAATACATTGTATAATTATGTTAGAATTGATTTGGTATAAGTGGTAAAGGTTTTGATTGTTTTGCAAACGTTCTGTGACTTTCTAGGGTAAAATGTGTGTCGCACTTCATAGAAGTGCGGCGTACTTCCTGGAAAATTGGCAAAGTGCGGCGGTTTTATCCTAAAACTGGCATACTTTCTGGGGTGGTTAAAATAATTTCGAATTTTTTATGATTTTTCAATAATTTATTTTAAAGATAATTTCATAATATGAACAGTACTATTAGATTTAGAAATATTTCAACAAACATTTTGATAAATAACTCCAAAATATTATAATTCAAATGGTTAATTATGCATATAAAACATGGATTTGATTTTCCCTAATCTAATTATAAACAACCCTAATGAACAAGAAATTGAATAAATTAACAATAAACAAGTTTAGGAATGATATTAACATACCCTAGGCATGATTAAGAACTTGATGGATTGATACTTGAAAATTTTCCTTATTTTTATGAGAAACCCGACGGGTTTGGTAAGTGTGTGTGTTTTTATAATGTGTTAAATCTTGTTTTGTAAGTTTTTTTAAAAAACCACCCTTATAGTGTATGGCAAGACTGGTAAAGTGCGGGCGTACTTTACCCTTTTTAATAGAATTTATATGTTTTTTATTTATATATATACCACAAACTTACCTTGCTCATTTTATAATTTAAACATAATTATAAATTTTCAATCCATCATACCGACTCAATATTAATATTTATCATTAATTGGACTAATCTCTGTACATCAAGTGTAATCCCTTATGGATTTATATTTTTTTGACTCAACAAGAAAAGTAAAATAGATTAGGAATAGATGAATTTCCCTCTTTTATTCCCACTCTGTCCAACACTTCATTCAATAAACCAGTTGGGTGACATAATGTCACTCAACTTATGATATTTCGATAAATTCTGGTATGTTTTCTTGGTTGTGAATGCCTGCACATAAATATTCCCATATGGGTTAGTCACCCTTATCTCAGTACGCCACTGTCCTTTTGCTTCCTCTTCATTAGTATAACAACCCTTGTAATCAGGTTTCCAGTTAACGTGTTGCAACGGTACAGGTAATGAACCAAGGAAACTAACGGCCTTTTTCCAAACACTAATCTTCCGGAATGGGTTAATGACTGCTTGTAGAGCTAACAATCGCTCAGCTGGATCGTTACAATTCAGATATGCTGCTGGTTTTGGACCATAAATTGGTGCTCCAAACTTGTTTCTCTTAATTTCATATCTTCTTCGTCATCGCTATCGCTCTCTGCGGTTCTCAGAACATCGGATCTTGCGGCACGAAAAGTTTTATGACAGATTCCATCAAAAGTTGAGAAAAGTCTTTCTGGGGTATTAACTATGCCAACAATTGTACATAGGAATCCCCGACCAACTACTATCGATGCATCTCAGTCAATTATTATATCCAAGATCAAAAATTTAGCAATTATGATGGTGACTCCCACCTAACAAAGAACATTCGTAAGTATTCCCATAGCTTCTGATTGGGCATGATTAATCATTGTGATCCCTCTATTGACCTTTTTTATCTCTTCTCTTCCTAACTGCTCATAAATCCAGTAAGACATGGTATTGATATCTGACCCAGTGTCGGCCAATGCATTTTTGTTGACCTTACCCTCAAGTCTGATAGGAAATATAAATGCTTCGGGGTCGTCTTTTTCTTTCAACGCCTCACCTTTGACTTTATTTATTGCTTCCTCCTCTTATTTCACAATCATTCCATCTAATTCCACTTTGTACGTACAAATCTCATCGAGCACTTTCTTATACTTGTCATGATAAGCCATTGTCTCAAGTACTGGTCTCACTTCCTCTAACAAAGCAAATTTTTGGCTAATTTTATGTGCCAATGCTTCCTTCGCTGCATCTTCTTGAGTCAAATGCCTACCAGTTGACGAAGATGGTCTGATATCTGGGTAGAACAAGTTAAGATTCTCTATTGCTCTCTTCTTATTGCGGCTACTTTTCTCTATTTTACATACAAACAGTGGAAGTTCTTCTCCATCCAACTGTGGTATATCATCAAAGTTGAAATCAAGTAACTGATCCCAATCATCCATACTCTTTTCTGTCTTCTCATATTCATCTTCGAATGGATCCTGTTCAGGATAAACAGTGATCACCCCGCTACTAAAGTCAATAATTCCATTAACTAGCCTCATGAACGACCTTCTAAAAATAATTGGATTGATGATAAATTTAACAAAGTAAAGCTCTCCCTTTAAGGCAACAATGAGCTCTTTTTTACAACCTTGTTTCCTTTCTTAACCTCATGATCCAAACATAGCTTCACTACGTATTCATTTGATATCAAGTTTTCATCACGTGCCAAATTGATCTCACCATCTTATGCTTCCAATCCATTCACGAAGCATGGTGCAATATACCATTTACTTACTTCGTCTGTTTCCATTTTGTAAAAACTAAGTGCTTTTGTCACCTTCTTTTCCTTACTACTAGTTGTGTTTATGTACTCGAGAGCATCCCAATCTCCATGTCCCTTAACTTTTTCACTTGATGATCCATAAACGTTCTCTCCTAGGCAAGTCCTTCCAAGACTTAATGTTGGATCCATAATTCTTATAAAATAGCACAACATTAGAACAACCATTAGTGGGTTAGTTAAAACAGATAATAGTAGCTTTTTGCACTTACAAATTATCAACAAACAGATAGCATTTTTTAATTTAACCAATTTTCGTATAAAACACAATCATTCTGTTTGGTTCCAGAAAGGGAAGTGTGACTCACTTTAGAGAAAGTGCGGCGTACTTTCTGAGTTTTTCCAAATCCTTTTTGATTTTTCAAAAAAACCAGCGCACTTAGGGGTAAGTGCGTCGTACTTTTAGAAATTTTGAGTCTTTTTGGTTAAAAAGAGGGTTTTGTACCAAGAATCTTGATTTCAAATTTTTCGTGTCAAAACATTAAAGTTTGTGATTTTAAGGTTCTAATAGTCTTAGATAGTTAAGTTGTACAAGAAAAATCAGGTAAAAACGTCAAAAAGTGTGTCTTTTTAAAGATTTTTGATTTTTGAGTTTCGTAGTGAGTTGGGCGATTTATACACTTCAACAGGCGATCTATACGTTTGTGTTAAGTCAGGCGATTTATACAAGTATTTAGTCAGGCGATTTATACACGTGTGTTTGTTCAAGCAATCTATACGTGTATTAAGCTAGGTTATTTATACAACTCAATTAACACAGGCGATTTATACAAGTTTAATTGGTCAGGCGATTTATACGTGTGTTAACAAAGGAGATTTATACGAATGTGATAACAAAGGTGATTTATACATTTGTTTTAAACAGGCGATTTATATAACATTGTTTGAACAAGCGATTTATACAACCACTATTTTCATAGGCGATTTATACATCCAATTTTGTAAAAAGGCAATTTATACAACCTTTGTGAAGGAGATTTATACGCTTGACTAAGGAGAACTATATACGTTTGTTAAGTGAGTTATACGGTTGTTCTTTGATTCGTAAAATCCCGTGAATATTCAATTTCTCAGTTTTATCAAGAATTATAAAATCCCGTGTATTCCAAAAGACTCAATTTCATTAATCAAAACTCACTTTAACACAAAAACCTCCAATCACTGTATGATCATTTTAATCTTGTCACATTGAAATGGATCCAATGATTTCACTTGGTCAAAAGAATACTCTTGCTGAGTACATGATACTCTCTGGTGCTGACAATCGTCCACCTATGTTGGACAAAGACCTGTATGATTCTTGGAAAAGTAGAATGGAATTATACATGCAAAATAGAGAACACGGAAGAATGATACTTGAATTAGTTGAACATGGTCCTCTTATTTGGCCTACAGTTGAAGAGAACGGTGTGACCAAAACTAAGAAATATGCTGAATTGTCTGCTGCTAAGAAAATTCAAGCTGATTGTGATATAAAAGCCACCAATATCATTCTTCAAGGTCTTCCTGCTGATATCTATTCACTTGTGAATCATTACAGATTTGCTAAAGATTTATGGGAGAGAGTTCAATTATTGATGCAAGGTACATCTTTGACAAAGCAGGAAAGAGAATGTAAGCTGTATGATGCATTTGATAAGTTTACTCATATCAAGGGGAATCACTTCATACGTATTACTTGCGATTTACTCAGCTGATTAATGATATGAACATCAACAAGATAAACATGGAGCAATTTCAAGTTAATATCAAGTTCTTAAACAGTCTTCCACCTGAATGGAGTAAGTTTGTGACTAATGTCAAGCTAGTTAAAGATTTGCATACCTCCAACTTTGATCAACTTCATGCATATCTTGAACAACACGAACTCCATGCAAATGAAGTCCGCATTATGCGTGAACGCAATCAAGATCCACTTGCATTCATTGCAAATCAGCAGATGACACCACCTCACTTCAACCCTTATCAATCATCTTACAACAATCCTCAACTACAACAACAGTTTTCACCATCACAACATGGATCAATTCAACCCAATCAACATTACTCATCTCATTATCCATCACAACCTCCATTCAGTCATTCATCCATCTCACCATCACATTCATATCAGTCTCAAATGAATCATCAAACCTTGACTGTACCACAAGTAATTCCACAAGTTGCTTATCAATCACCTCAAGCTCCTACACAACTGATGACTGAGTCGCCATTTGTTGACTCAGGTTTTGATGTTCTTGTGTTTTCTCTTGGAGATGATCTAATTGTTTATCTCAATAAATCAATGGCTTTTCTAACGGCTGTAGCTTCTTCAAGGTTCCCTACTACCAATAATCAGCTTAGAACCTCTTCTAATCCAAGAAATCAAGCCACTATTCAAGATGGCAGGGTTACCGTGCAACAAGTTCAAGGGAGACAAGGGCAAAATTATTCTGATCATACGTATAAGGGCAATGCAACTAGTTCAAGGGGAAATGCTGCAAGTGGGCAGGAAAGAGTTGTTAAGTGCTACAACTGTCAAGGTGAAGGACATATGGCTAGGCAATGCACTCAGCCGAAGCGACCACATAATGCAGCATGGTATAAGGAGAAAGCAATGTTAGCAGAAGCTCAGGAAGCTAGAAAAATATTAGATGAAGAGCAACTTGCATTTCTTGCAGATCCAGGAATTCTAGCAAGTCAAGTTCAGACAGTCATTTTTCACAATGCTGCTTTTCAAACTGAGGATCTTGATACTTATGATTCTGATTGTGATGATCTCTCAACTGCACAAGCGGTTCTCATGGCCAACATTTCCAACTATGGTTCAGACATTGTCTTAGAGGTACCTAATTCTGAAACCTATCTGAATGATATGGAAAATCAAAGTGTGCATGCATTTCAGGATTTTGAACAATCACCAGTTATGGATTTTACAGATAACGAGATATCTAGTGATATAAATATCATTCCATATTCTCAATATTTGTAAGAAACACAACAGGCATCTGTTCAAGATACTAATTTACAGACACAACAAGATTCAATGATTATATCTATGATTGAACAAATGTCAGAACAAATGATTAATCGTGTAAATAATTGGGAAAAGGCTAATAAGGAACAGAATAATGAATCAATAACCGTTGAGCTTGAGATATATAAGGAAAGGGTCAATATTTTTTAACAACGTCTTAATATTGATTTAAGTAGTCGTGAAATGATACTCAATGGATGATAAGATTAGTGAGAAACTTTCACACAAAGAACAAATAGACTCACTTGAGCAAAATCTTCTAAACCATATCAAAGAAAGGAATCTTTATTAGAAAACTTTTTCAGTTTTCAAAAATGAATCCAAGAACAGGACGATAAAAACCAGGTAAACGAAATTGATTTTGGAAAAAAGAAGATTAAGGAACTTGATAATTTCATTTGTAAAGTGGGTCAATCCTGCTCAACAGTGGCACACGTTAACTGAGCCTTATTTCGTTTTATGCTAATACACACAAACAAGCTCTATGTTATCAAAATCCGTTTTTCATCTTAAGAAAGCATAACGGCGAAAAACCAACCTTGTATGATGGTGTTGTTTTGTCGAATACACATGTTTGCTATGCCCTGTGATTGATGATGAAGAACATTGATTTTGGAAGAAGAGAGTCGATCAAAAATGTCAGAAGAAAGTAAAGGATCCAGAAACTGTTAAACAAAACATTTCCATAAACCTATTGGATTACGAAAAGTTAAATAGACTAACTGAAGATTTGGAAATGTTTTACTCCACAACAAGAATTATCGCTGAACAAGCGTTTATTACGTATATCCAATCCATCCATTGACTCTTCCTACACACCACCTTGTCCATAAATGGGAAGTTCCTAGTGAATTACCTAAGGTGATTTGGTGAATGCAAGCGTTAAAGCTCAAATTCACCTCACCCAGTTTTGACTCTGTTGTGGAAGAAGAGGACCATACCGAATGCTCATGAAGAAGGTGAATGGGTATTGAGCATACTAAAACCATTTTTAACATTGAAATTTATCCATTTCTAAAAAAGATTAAAATGACATCTTTAAAATAGTGTTTGATAAAGAATATTCTAAATGAATAACTGAAGTACAAACCTTTTTGACCAAATGGAAACGGAATGTTCAACAGTTTTCCAGTTGATAAACAATGTTTAGAAATTGCTGAAAAAAGAAACCTTTTGGAAATTGATCGACTCATACATAAAATCATGTCTCAAGAATTAATGTTAAGTGGATGAATTATCTACGTTTTTGAATAATGAAATTGTGAATATGAAAATGCAAAAGTGTGATTCGTGTGAAAAGTGTTTGAATCTTGATGCTGAGCTATACCCAAATCAAACAACTTATAAGCTCTTTTGAAAAATCATCACAACTTGAAAACATTGTATATCCTCTTGAAGTGTTCAATTCAATCAAAATAGGAAGTTTTTCAAACAATAACTCTGTTGTAATCATAATGCTATTGAATTCAGAATATTTTGAAATAAATGATTTGAAAGCTCAGCTAACAAGACAAAGACAAGACCATGTTTGTAAGTTGAAGGAACCATCAGATCTTAAGTAAGAATCTAAGGAAGAAATTTAATCATGATAAATGTGATCTTGAGCCCATAAATGAGGAATTGGAAAATAGTGTAGGCTACCTTACTTCAGAGAACGAGCGTCTTGTAATTGAAGCTAATCATGTGAAACATGTTTTAAAGATCAGTTGACTCAATCAAATAGACACCTTTAGTCATAAAGAACAGTGTGACACCTTTAATTAACAAACTAAACGTTAAAACTGTATAAATGAGGAATTAAAAACTCAAATTCAAGACAAGGTTTTTGTGATAACATCATTAAAAACGATTTGCGAAAAATAAAAAGGGAAAGAAATTGTTGAAAATGTTGTACACAAACCTCGCCACCACTATTGCTTCCAAGCATGTTTCAAGCTTGATTTAGTACGTGCCTGTAATTCAAAAAAATCTGAGATCAAGATGAAGTTATCAAATCTAGTAATTCAAGTTTCAAAGATTGAATTTCTACAGAAGCACAAATGCAAGACAAGTGAAGAACCGCAACGACAACGAGCTAATATGCTATGAATTCAAATATGTACGCTAAGAAGACCTCAAAAGAAGACCTCACTTAGGGGGAGATTGTTAGAAACATAATTTCACAGTCTAACAAGAGAAGCTCGGTCTTGAAGAAAACTAGCGTTTCATAGCTCGTTAGTTAGTTAATTAATTAATGTTTTAATGATGTAAACGGGCCAAGATACAAAAAGCCCAGATAAAGCCCACAAAGGCTGATCCCCTTTAGATTATAAATACTCTATGTTTTTCTCATTATTAGGTAAGTTAGTCAATATTACTTTTAGGGTTTCTAGCCATCAAAAAGTTTTCTTTCAATCATCAATAAAGTCTTTATTTTCCTGCATCTTGATTCTACACATCATTGTTAAGGTTTGTATGAATGATCATGGAACCTACAATAAGTATAAAGAAAATTACTAAAAATCCTTGAGGACAAAGATTAGTAGCAATTTCTACACAAAAATATTATTCGTAAGAAACCGGTAAGTGATTACCGGGTTGTTTTCCCAAAGACTTATGAAATTGAGACCTCGTTTGTTATTTGGACAATGACTTGAATTGGTTCGAAGATGATTTATTTTCTAAAATCCTAATAGTGAGCAAATAAAGGAACAATTAAACCTAACTACGAGAAACAATACGGGAAAGTAAATTTTAACCAAAATCGCAAATCGGGAATCCTAAACGGGACCAAAAAAACCTAAATTATCAAAATTAAGTCCTACAATGATCTTTTTGGTTTTTATAAGATTTAATTGACTAAAAGTTAGAACAAAGAAAACTAGAACAAAAAACGAAGGTGTTTAAAGCTAAAAACGCGAAGAAAACAGAAACGAGATTCAATCACGTTCTTTAAAAAAAACAAGATTTCGCAATTTTAACCCTACGAACGCAAATCAATTTTTCCTAGGTTCTAAATGTTAAAAGAAAATTTTCTAAAAAAAATTATAATTTTTTTGACTTTTTTATAATTTTTTATTAATTAAAAACGATTTTATCAAAATTAAATGTTTTAAAATACTAAACTATTTATAAAAAACTGTAAAAATTACAAAAAATAGCTTGAACAGTGAGGAATCTAGAAAAAATAAGCTCGTGAAAACAGCTTATCGAATAAGCTGTGAAATAAGCCAAAACAACTTATTATACTAAAAGGCCTAAAATGTATATAAATAATAAACGAATGCAACTTCTCACGGATGAGCTATTGTAGCACAATGGTTGAGTGTGTGGGTTAAAACACTTGGTTGATGGTGGTAGAGGTCCCGGGTTCGAGCCTTGCTCACCCGGGGCTTCCCACTATCCCAAGTGTTTTTGTTTTTGCCATTTTTTATAACTTTTTAAAACACTTAAAAATAAGCACTTTTTATAAAGACACCTTTTTTATAAATCACAAATAAGCACGAAATAAGCAACTAAAGGGAACAGATTAAGCTAGTTATACTAAAACTTAAATATGCTAACTGTTTAGAAAAATAAGCACTAATAAGCTAATGAAAACTTAAAATAAGCTAAAACAAATAAAATGGTATATCTAAAAAAACACTTAGGAGGAAGGAATAAGCAAAATGCAATAAGCCTAAATTAAGCTAAAACTAAAAGAAATGCTAAAATACTTAAAACTCTAAGTTAAAGGGCAATAAGCTCAAATTAAAGCTAACAAAGTTGAAAAGTCTTAGAAACTAACCTAATAAGCTTTTTAAGCAAAAATAAGCAAAGAAAGTAAGCAAATAAGCACAGAAAATGCAAATAAGCAAGCTTGGTCAAAACTGATAGCAAACAACCTATAGGACAACTTTGGGCTTATTTTACGATAAGCAAACAGAACCTTATGGACTAATTACTTATACCACTTGAAAACTTGACCTATAAGCTACTTAGAACAACTTTTAAAAACTATTTTGAAAAACAAATGCTTAATGAAAAAGTTGAATGAAAAAGGCTTATGCTCAGAATGTACTGAATGAGGTTTGGGATTGAAAAAGGAAAATGCTGATTTTTAAGGCTAAAAACAGATATCAAATTAAGCTAATTGTTGAAAAGCAAGTTTAAACTAATGAAAAATTACCTATAAGCTATTTGTATTTTAAATTTTAAAAGCTAAAACCTATTTTAACCCTCTGATTTTTGAAATTGAAAATGGCTATAAGGCCTTTTTACATGCTGATGCAGTATGCACAAGAATGAACCAAAACCAATTAGAGCAAATGCAGGCTTAAGGAGTGGATTTCTACACCTTAAGAACACCAAAGTAAATGCAATTTGAGGGACTAACTAAGCTAGAATGAATTTGAGCTTAAAATGCTATAAAAACTAAATTTATACTAACAGTTTATAACATTTAATACAAAAACACAACTCAAGCTAACAAACTCTAATCTAAGCCTTAAAATTAACTCTCATAAACCTCTATATGGATTTAAAGAACAACCAAAGGTCTTATTTACCTTTGACAGCACTAACTAAGTTAGTGCTGTCATTAGCCAAACACCCCTTTAAAACCTTAAATCCCATATTAAGCTTATGAAAATGAGATTCAAAGCACAAAAATCTAGTTGAGCTTCCATCAGCGTTGGCTTACCATGCAATCGACCACTTTCACCCAGGAAGCATGGAACTAAGACTAGAAAAAGGATCTATAAAGGCAACAAGACAAAAAGTACAAGACATGCTTGGTATACCAATGGGGAGCAGGAAGTTAGAAGAAATGGAACAAAGACCTTTTAACGATCCATTCATTAAAGAGTGGGAAAACCAGTTTAAACACGTTAAAAAACCAACACCAGCAGCAATAGCTTCAGTGATATCAGATTCAACACAAGCTGATTTCATGTTCCAAATGAACTTCATAACTCTATTCGGAAGTACGATGGGAACACTTGATAATGGTGGCAGGGTGTCGACGAAATTGCTGAAAGGAATTACTGAGGATGTCGACATATCAGAAATAGACTGGTGCGGGTACATACTTGACTGCTTGAAAAACAGTAAGAAAAACTGGAAAGATGTGAAGACACGAAAGAACTTCTACTACGGGCCACTCACATTCTTATGTGTAAGTTATATTAAAAAATCTCTGACAATTTTTTCAATCTAATGAAATATATAATATCAACAAAATGTAATCCAACACTTTTTTTTTCTTTACAAAAGCTGCTCTACTTGGACTCGACAATCTTCCCAGACCTTCGAGTTCTCCGTCACAGACCAGCACTTAGAAGCTGGAACACTACAACAATGAGAAAAAGAATAAAAATGGAGACAGAGACAAGACGCTTGGGAAAATTGGAACATCACGGAGAGTTTAATCATGAAGAAGAGCAGGATGGAATAAATGTGTACAAAGGATTAGATGTCTATGTTCCCCTGATAAACGATAAAGAACCAGAAACAAAAGAGGTAAAAAGCTGTGAACTTTTTGCAATAATCATTGATCAAAAGTTTTGATATATCAAATATGATAATTCATCTGCATATATCACATATGATACTATGAAAAATCTGAACTTGTTTTAATAATATATGAGATAGTTTTGACATATCATATATGAAAGTTTTGATATATCAAATATGATAATTCATCTGCATATATCACATATGATACTATGAAAAATCTAAACTTGTTTTTAATAATATATGAGATAGTTTTGACATATCACATATGATAGATAAAATGTAACTTAATATGTACATCAAAACTAATCCGTGCTTGTTTTGTAGGAGTATTATGAAAAAATCGTTTTGAAGTTTGATATAATTTCTGACGAAAGATCAGAGTTGGTTAAAACGTTGAGAAACGGAGTGAAAAAGTTTGAAGACGACCAAATGATGATTGATTTTTGCAAGGAATACAGGGAATTGTTTAATGATAATGAATTCAAACACTATGAGTACTCTAAGGACGATGATAGCGAGGGTGAGACTGATGGAGATAATGAAGACAACAATCATGATGATGATGGAGCACCAACAGCAGATACAAACAAGAAAAAAGAAAGTGAAAATCAAACGAAAGAGAGAAACAAAGAAGATATTGATAAACAAACAGAAGAAAGTGGAAGTGAAGGAACCGATGAAAGTGGAAGTGAAGGAACTGAAAAAAATGGAAGTGAAGCAACAGAAGGAGGAAGTGATGGAAAGGAGGAAAACATGAATAGAGACGAGAAAGAGGTTACAGCTAAATTGGATGTTGACAGTCAGTAATAAAGACCTCGATAAAGAAAAAGGTTGACAATGAAACTGAAGACAACTGAATGATGAACAACATTGTATGAGAATGATTCAATTCAGGAGAGACAGGTATAACAATAAAGTTGAAAATGCTGAGGTTGACAACGTCAGAGAAACAAGCTGATGATAAAGATGAAATTGGTGAGGATGAATTTTGGAATACACAGTTTACTGACTCACAGTGTGAAGAGTTGGAGAATCAAGCAATAGAAGAAATTAAAAAGAAAACAACAAAAAGAAAGACCGTTATAGAAATGACTCCACCATCATTCTCTCTTGGTTTGTCCCCGGATACAACAAATGTAGATGAAAGGGACAGCAAAAAGAAGTCAAAAAAACCGTCTAGGATTTTTGTTTCTCCATACATAACAAAAACAGCTACCAAAGGGAAAAGCAGTACAGTTGAAATGTTGATTTGTTGTTACTTGTTTTCGATGGAAGGAAGTGAATTGTAAGTTTCAATTACCTTTACTCTTTCAATTTATTTCATCATTCATTTCTTCAAATAATATATATATGATAAATTGTCTGTTTTATGTAGAGACTCATTTGAAACGGAAAGAAGGAAATGCAACCATCGTAGATTTATATGCAGACTTTAGCCCCATCATTAAAATCGAATCTAATGTCATTGACATCTACTGCTTAGATTTTAAACCCATGAGCAACGGAGTGAACACCCAAACGAAAGAAAACAAAGCATTTCTTTCACACGGGGATGATTGTAAGTACTTTAAACCTTTAAAAGTAAGCAAATAAAAAATATATTGTTTGCTACAAAATAAAATATGTTGTTATATGTAAACAGACAAGAGACATGTTTAACTGGAAGATGGAGGACGGAAAGAAGTATGATGAAAAGAAGCAATACAAAGCATTTTCTGACACAATGAAGAACGAGTTCAAGAAAGACAATGAAGTGAAAAAGTTGAAAGATCTAGAAATGGTAACAAGCTTGCTACAAGTATTCTCTGATTATAAACACATTAAAATATTTTGCATTAAGACTGATACAACAACACATTTCCAAAAATATAGGCATTCTTTCCAATTATCGCCCATGAACACTACTACCTCGTAGTATTTAACTTCTAAGGGCAACGACTGTTGATTAATTGACAACTCGAAAATGCCAATATCATATGAAGCAAAATATAAGAAGGACTGTGATGTTCTGGTAAGCAACTAAATGTTGTTATATGTATGATTATATTATCAGTATCATGTATGATAAAAATGTAAACAAGTATTTTTAAATGTATGATATCATATATGATACAATGATTGAAAATAAATATCTTTACAATGTAATTACTTTTTTGCAGAAAAACATGTTTTCCATGTATCTTAAAGAAGTGCAGCATCCAAAAGCTAAAGAAGTGTTGAACAAAAAGCCAACAATCCTAAGGCCTAAATGGGGGACAAAGGAAAACAACACAGATTGCGGGGTTTTCTTGATGATGCACATGGAGAACTACTCGGGAGAATGCAAGGAATTGGGACCTGGAATTTCCTACAGAGGAACAAGGAAATAGATGTGATATAATAAAGATGAGGATGAGGTTCGCTGCAAAAATGCTAACTCATGAATCAAATTAACATCGTGGAAGAAATGAGTAAACAAGCACTGGAATTTGCAGAAACTAACAAAGAAAAGAAAGCGAGGGAGGAACTTATAAAGGAAGCAATAAAAGTGAAGAAACAAAAACAAGAGTCAGAAAGAATCTCAAGTGCAATATGATGAAGACTTTTGGGAGAACTGAAGTCATTTTAATGTTTTTGTCTCTTAATTACTTTTAGTAACAAACTGTAGTAGTTTATGATCAATTGTTAATGTTTTCCACTGGGAAGGGGTACGCGGTATGCAGGAGAACCCCTTTGGGGTTACTCTGAGCTTGGGTGTTAACTAGTCGTCGAGGGGCTTCTCCGACTAACATGCCTGAGTCATGCCACCTACCCTAAGCCAAAAGTGCTTCCCCACTGGGTTTTTAGTTTAGACTGGTAATATAGGATGTCGTTGGTGGTATTGCAGTTTATATCACATTTTGGGGCCTTTGACTGTAACCACATTTTGGGGGATTAAATCTGTAATGAAACAAAGAAGTTATGAATTATGATTAAATGGAAATGCCGAAACATATGGAAATGTTAATTTGGAATTATGTCTATTTTGATACAGTTTTCATTGCACAAATTGGTAATCACTTGGATGTTTTAGCATTTACAAAATATTATGATGGTAGATAAAATATTACACATTAAAATCATATATGATTTCTTTCAGAAAGCACATATGATTGCTTTTTCAAAACTTGTTAAATACAGCAATCAAATATGATAACTCAAAAAACAAAGGAACAAAACAAGTATTTTTACAAGAATCACATATGATACTTCACAATACAAAGAAAAATAATGTAAAACTTGTATTTCTACATGACTATCACATTGAGAAACTTAATAAAAAGAGATCCAAACACATGGGATTATACAAAACATAATAAAGAAAATATTTTTAAATGTATCAAATATGATAATTCAAATAAAAAGAATCTAATGCAAAATCATATATGATTTCAATATGATATCATATATGATACAACTTATTAAAAACAAACAAACAGTTTGCTGAACTTATCATTCAACAAAAATATACTTATTCATGAATCAAGTCTTCATCTTTTTCAACCAATTCTTATTCGTCTTCAGCCAAATCTATTTTTTCTTAAACAACTTCCTCTTGACACACTTCTTTTTCAACTACAACTTCCTCTTGACCTACTTCTTTTTGAACAACAACTTCATTTTGATCTTCAAACCTCCCCGGGCATGTCCTCTTGTTATGATCAGTACCGCCACACAATGAACATAAATTCCTGTCCTTCAAACTTTTTTCAATTTCTTTCTCTTTTCCTCCTTTGATACGTAACTTTTTTCGTCCTTTGGTCTATCCAACCTAGTCTGGTGTTAACATCAACAAAGCGGCTTTGGAACTCCAACAAGCTGCTCCAATTGTCAGTTTGTTCATTTGAAGGAGGGATTTGGACAATCGCTTCAACCTCTTTCTTTAGTGACTTCACTTTTCACAAAAGCGACCTAACCTTGGCTCATCTTTATCAACAAATTGCACACACAATGATCAACAATAGAAGTTGCCTCGTTCGCATAATTCTCAACAACCACATTCTTCTCACCATATCTGTTTCTTTTGTTCCTCAAACCAGCAGGTATAAGGTTCTTCGTCCAACGCCTCAAGATGTATTGTTGTGGAATCATTTCAACATTGGCATTCTTAAAGACACAAAAAATATGCTTGCATAATATGCCCAACTCTGACAAATAAGCTGACTTGAACAACACACTGAACCATCTCCTACGCTCCGCAAAACCTAAACAAAGCACAAAAATAATGTAAAAAACTGCATTGTATAATCATATATGATTACACATAAAAAAACTGGAAACTACAAAAACCATACCTTATAAAGCCCATCTTTTTTGAAAAACATATCAACTTTATCTTTTCGTCCGCTTTTATCATTCCTCATTATCCATCAGATTGAGGTTTCTTCTTCTTCTTATTTGGCATTATCATATACATACTGGACTTCTCTTTGTTATTACACACTCTCAGATCCTTCAACCAAACATTTTGAATCAATTTGGCAATAAAATAAGCCAACAAATATTTCTTTCTGAACTAACTCAAACAGCGAACGAGTGTAAACATTAGACGCATGAGTTCATTTCTTAAGAAGGGTCTTAAGCTTAGGAACAGTATCAATTGTCTTATGATCCATCCTTTCTTGTACATGCCTTTGCTTCTCAATCGCCGTCTCAAAACAGTTCATAAAATTCATAAGAGTCGAACAGAATTTGTAAAATGCAAGAAAAAGGAGTTCTCACTCTCTAACCTAGATGTGGTCCTCATCAAACCACATAATGGGGAGTCAATAAAATGCAGGAATCAAGTTGAACGAATTATTAAACATTTTGTTAACCACTTATGGATTCTCCAATTAAAACTCTTCCATTCAACTTTCACCATCTATATCAAACTCTTCAGGGACCAATGTAGATATTCCATACCAAATTTTTTCTGTTCTATTTAATGTCAGTACAATCTAGGAGGGTTTTTTTGCACATATCTGAAAGAAGAAAAACAATAAACTTTTAACAATTATTTAATATATCAATGTGAAAATAACAAATAACTTAAAACTGAATTATCATATATGATAAAACAAAATGATAAGAAAATAAAAATGTATATTGAAATATCATATATGATGAAACAAAAGAGTAATCAAAAAAAGATAAAAGTACCTTAGCAGTATCACATATGATATAAATACTAAATAAAAACTCAATTATCACATATAATATCATATATGATAATACAAATGATATGAAACTAAAACTGTATATTGAGATAAAAATATACCTTAGCAGGAGCGTTTGGGTGTTATGCCACATGAATAGGACGATGCTTGAACCACCAAATCATCTTCATAGCATTTTCTCTTGCTCCATCTTGTCGGTGACTACTTATACTAGGTGCTTCCAAAAGCTTAATAAATGCTTTCAATAACCAAATGTAAGATTTGTAGTGTTCATTCTTCAACAAACCCGCAGCTAACCGAACACACTTCTGTGATGTCTATGGCGGTAAAACGGAACAAACACCATCTTGTTCTGAAAAAAACATAAAAAAACTGAAATAACACAAAACATACTACAACTAAGACACGACTTACAAAAAAAGAATTCTTACTTGTTTGTCTTAAAAGTAGCATCAAACGATACAACATCGCCAAACTCCCTGTAATTATACTTAGAAACTTCATCGGCCCAAAAAATAGCAGTAAGTTCAGCATTCTCAACCAAGTAATCAAACGAAAAGTCAGACGCGTGCTTCTTTCTATTTTCCATCTTATGAATAAACATTTGAGCATCACTGTCTCCTATAAAGCAGTTCATGCTTCTAAAAAGTTCTTAAAATCAACCGTAGTATCGTGAACAAGCAGATAAGAACCCTTGATAGCTGTTAGAAGGTGATGAGCTCTTGTTGCACCTATGTTCACACTAGCAACTTTCACAATAAATGCTTGCTCTAAATAAGTCAACTGCCTCTCTCTCTTTGACAAATGCGTGTACTCTTTACGTTCAAGCGCATGATTATGAATAGTATCAAACACATTTAGAATAAACTTTCTAGTACGAGTATCCAAATTAAACACAACACGTGCTTTCATCCAGTTATATGAAGGTTTGAATTTCTCTTTTGTTTGTCACTGTTCCCTAAATCTAGTGTGTCTACGTGTATCCTTTAGCGGCAACCCATTATTTGCAAACTAAATACTTTTGTCTAACGTCCATTCAACATTCTTTTCTGACATGAACGCCTAACTACAAACCCTGCTTCTGCAACATACTTCATATATGCAACAACACAATCATCAATTGAATCATAAACATTCCCTTTAACTAGTAAAACATATGCAGAAACTTTTGGAATGTAATAAACAGTTCCACCGGGAGTATCAAAATTAGAATGAGTAACAAACGATCAGGGAGTACTCAACGCATCCAAATCTGAAAAAATAAAATGAAAATTAACAAAAATAAATTAAATAGGCTGTGTCATGAAAAAAAAAATGCAAAGAAAACACAATATAATATCACAAATGATCATGTATAATAAACAAAGGCTGTGATTCTTATATGATATAACATATGATATTTCAAGAAACAAATTAAAAAACATGTAAAAATATATTATGATATCAAACAGATGATATATATACAACAAGCTGTTGATATCATATATGATACACATATGTTATATACAGACAATGGAATATCATATATGATATTAACTTTACATATTCATTATTGATATACCAAACAAAAACAACCTCAATTATAAACAATTAACACAAGATAAAAATATAAAATATAAAAATATAAAATATTTCAAATCAACTTAATAACTGCTTATCCTAAACTTTAAGTTACAAAAGCTAAATTATAAAATAGCTTATGAAAAATAACGTACCTCTTAACAGATGTGTGTATCAATCTTTCTCAAAAGCAACAATCTCTTCAGTAATAGCATTAGAGAAACAACATGAGGAATTTTGAGAAAAACCACTAGATACGCACTTGAATGACACGGATCCATAAACCTGATAAAAATCAAAATAAGCTAATAAGCTAGCTTATTTTTCAGATAATAATAATAACATAAGCTAATTCGCAAAAAAAATCTAAAAATAAAAAAAATATATAAACGGAGCAGTTGAATCTAACCCGATGTTAACGAATTAAAGAAGGATAAGATCAATTGAAGAAGAAGATGATCGATTGAAGAAGACGATAATCAATCGATTAGTTTGTTGTGTTAGATAATCAATCGATTAGTTTGTTGTGTTAGATAAAATAATCGTTAGTCGAAGCTAAATACACACAGTATGTGTGTGAATTAAAAGAGACGGTTACTAAAAAAAATTGCTTTTATATTGGACAAAATAGCCCTTGAAGTGCAAATTGAGAAATTAATATCATTCGTTGGATCATATAAAGATGGAGGGTGGAGATGAGTCCCCCAGTATCCAAAAAAGGTTTAGTATCTAAATGAACTTAAATCTTTAAGTTAGTTAAAAGTTGTTTTTCATCTAGTAATTAAGTTTTAATAAGTAGATCTTAGTTTTAAAATCTTTTTCAAAACTGTCATGAATTTAAAGGGGTGTTTGGTTTAAGCTTAATTGACCTATGAAAGTCAAATCTATTTGGTAAATTTTCTCTAAACAACTGAGGTTTCATAAGATAACAAGTTTTAAAAAGATTTGAGTACTTAGTTTGAAGTTAAAATGATTTTGTAGCTTATTTAGCTAAGCTGTGCACCAGGGGAGCTTATCTCTATTTGCTTTATAGCTTAAAGTTGATCTATGTCCTTTGAGCTTTTGTTTGTGAATATATTGTGTTCATACACATTCATTAAGAGTGTGTAGTGCAGGTAACCTCTTAAGGTATCCTGAAATTGTGGACTAGGCACTTGCCATTTGCACCAGCAAAGGCAGTTTCACTACTGACAATTCTAGTCAATTTTAGGTTAGCAAATCTAGGATAGAGGTTCTTAAAAGTGAGTAGTTTAAAGTTTAATCATAGCTTAGTGTAAATTAGGTCTTAATTTTCATTTCTCTGCTTGTTTGCTTAAGCTTAATTTAGCTTATTAAAGTTACTTAATCAGTCAAAAAAAGCCAAAAACAGTAGGTAATTAAGTAGTTTCTTAAATTGTTAATTTTAGCTTAAGGTATCTGTTTTTATAGCTTAAATAGATAGTTTATTAGTAGTTTCATAAGTCCTCAGAAGCTCTTAGTCCAGTATGCTTATGAGCTTTACTATTGGTTTTTGTGCTTTTTCTTGTTTTCTGAGTTTGCTATCTTGCCCTTCATTTTCAGCTATAATCTAGTACTCTAATCTCTATTTTCTTTTCTCATCTAGTTTAAGCAACTCATAAGCCGTCTAGAACATCTTTCCTTTTTCACTTTGAGCTTATTTTGAGCTTTTTACAAGCTTTTTAGTAAAACCAAAGGCAAACACCTCCTTTTCTGAGCTCAGATTATTGTAAGCTTCTTATGAGCTTATTAGTGGGTTTTAAGCTTCATATAGCTTTTTTTAAAGTTGAACTTGCCATCTTATTCTCCAACTTTGCTCTTTTAAGTTTTTCCTAAAAAGCACTTTTTAGTTCATTTTATTTTTAAGCTTAAGAAAGGACTTAGCTTGTAAACAGGCTAAGCCTCAGGGTAGGTTTTGTAATTTTCTCATTTGTAGGTTAACTCAGTTAGTTCCCAGTTTGTCCTTCTGTTTTACTGTTAGTTCCTTTAGGGTTTCATAGTTAGTCCTCAGTTAGTTATAATTAGTTAGTTTTTAATTTTAATTGATAATTAGGTTTTAGATTTTAATTAGTTTAATTAAAGTTTAATTAAAAAGTAAAAATTAGGGCTTTTATTTTTATAAAATTTCTGCATATTTTCTTTATTTAGTATAATTTTTATTAAATTTTTAGGATTTTATTTTTAATAGTTTTATTACTTTTAAAGTTTTTAATTAGTTTAAATTTTAGAAATTTATTCTGTAAAATCTAAAAAAGCCAAAAATAATAATTCTTTTATTCAAAATTTTCTTTTTACTCAATTTTACCTTAGGCAAAATATAATTTCAATTAGTTGTATTTTCTTTTATTTTGGAATTTAATTAGAATTAAATAGTTTTTTAATTAATAAAAAAAATTCAAAAATAATCAAAAAAATATTTTTCTTTTTCTTAAAATTTTCTTTTTATCTTATTTGGGTTTAGAATGTACACCCAAAATACAACAACGCAGCGGAATACAAATATGTCAGGGGGCGTTACTTCATAATACAATAGCACAAGATACAAGAGAACGACCTCTAAATGTGTCGTTTGTAAAACAATCTCGTTGATTTTCTGAAATCAAAATAATAGTTGTCCCATAATTGCATCACCATGAAAAACTTGAATGTAAAGACTCCAATGCACATCAAATAATCCAAGCATCTAATTCACCTGAGAAAAACATGCTTAAAAGTGTCAACATTAAAGTTGGTGAGTTCATAGATTAGTTTAAATATGAATGTAAGTTTCAACAAATATATTTATCCACTGTGTCATCACAGTACCATGTAAAATATTTATAAAATATGCACGACCCATTTTATGTTACCAAAAGTACCAATCTTATCCCAAAGATTTTTATAAATAATGCATGACAAATTTAACGTCACCAAAATGTTCCAAGTATGTATGTGTCGGGGGGCCCTGTAGTCCCCAACATGATCCGACATGTTATAACGTTCGTTCCCAGTGATAGCTAGTCACCCGAACGGGGGTTGTCAATCCCGAATAGATCTATTTTATATCATTCGCGTGGACATCACGCTATAATGTTCGTTACCTGCGATAGCTTAATCACCCGAACAGGGATCCACACCCGAATAGATCTATTTCATAACATTCGCGCTCACCCTCCAAGTGATTTACAGTTCATGACGCTGTGACGTAGACTTGTTGTATGTACCCGATTCGGGCAGTGATACAAATAATGTGTTCCCATCATGGGTGTTCCCTCCAAGAACACCCGGGCATGTAATGCTTGTTGGCCCCGCAGGCACCAAACAAATCGTAATCCGAAAATCATTTCAAATGTAAAGTATGCATTTGTGACCAAAAATGAAGTCAAATAATGTATCCCATAGCGAGCTATGCAAATAAGTATGTAAACCAATTTAAAATCAATCATGTAAATGTGTTTGTAATGAATTGCAAAATCAAGTATGTGAACCAAGTGTGTAGAATAGTATGTAAAAGATATTGTGAACAAATATGTAAACAAGTTATATTGAGCATGTATTCTCCCCCGAGATTTGTAAAGTAAATGTAAAACAAGTGAAAGAGGGGCTATAAACTCACATCGATGATGAAGAACGATTGGCGGGAATGTACACATTGAGTACAAGACGAAACGGAAACTGAAACGGCTCGACCAAGAAGTTGCAGCTTATCTTAACGGCTAAGTCTCACTAGCCTAGGGTAATGTGTTTGGGTTTCCCGATGAATTGTTATGTCAACGCGACACGTTGATAAAAGATTTAGATTTAAAGTTGTAATAGTTTGGTGGTTGGTTAAATAAATAAATCAAAGAGCAAACGCAGAGTGTGTAATATATTCCATATATATTACATAATGAAAATAACCAAGTATATAATTCATACCGTGAATTATATAATAGGATACACGACCAAAAGAATAACTCGAAGCGTATTTAGTACACGACATGCGTTATATTTAAAAGGTGACAATTTAAATAAAATGGTCTAATTATATAATACCTTCCAAGTATTATATAAGAAAGGTGATAAAAATATTGAATAAAAGTTGAACACGTATCTTACCATTATTACTTAAACAACGAAGTTGGTAGACCGTTTTATAACCATTATAAAATAAAAATTCAACATTTTATAAATTATGTTTCATTTCTTAACAATGTCGTTCTACAAACACTAACGCATCGGCCTTATTGTAAAAAAGTTATAGTATTTCCCGCTCGTTGTCCCAGTTATTGTATAATACCATTAATATACTTAAAACAGATCTTAATTCCTTTTTCGTTTCTCTAAATTAATTAAAGTTTTAGAAATCGTGAATATAGAAAATATATAAATTTCGTCATGACTTTTTCCGTTTGTAAAAATCGTTTTCCATTTTCCGCAAAAACTAAAACGTTTTCAGTTTAATGAATATATATGAAATCAATCGTCTCATAGGAACCGCAATCCAGTCCAAACCCACCCCATCCAACACAGATCGACCGCGTTTCAATAGTTCAAATGCCCCTGCGTGTTTAGATACTAATATATAGATCCACCATTATATTTAAATTAAAACCAATTTATTAAAGGATTATATTTATTTAAACACCGATTAAAACAACTATAAGAATATTTAACCAGTCTTAATATTTATTAAACCTTAAAGTATTTTTTTATTTGTTCGTTTTGATATATAAACCAAAACAAACCCTCGTCGTTTTCCTCCTCGTTGACTCTACACTCGCTAAAACCAAACACACCCTTTAACTGTCGGCAACACCAAAACCACCCTAATGGTAATGTACAGCCAGCCAAACCGCACCTCGGGGGTGGGGGGTGATGTGCATGGCTGCTGTTAAGCCAAACGCCCCTATCGGCGAACAACCAAACCAACCGCACCCGCGGCTGTGACAGTCCAAACGCACCCTATTGATATTATACAAAACCAAACAAACCCACACCCTCGACGCACCCCGGCTGTCCCCGCAGCCAACCCGAACAAACGCACCCTACGGCTGTGGAGCAGCCAACCCAAACGCACCCTAATCTATGTTACACAAACAACCGCGAACCAAACACGTCCTTTGCCGTTTCTGTCCAAATCAAACGGATCCCTGTTGGTGTTGATATAAACCCCATGGCGATGAACCAATAACCAAACGCACCTGATGGTGCTGATATGAAAATCAATCGCACCCTTGGTGCGGATAAGAAAGCCGAACGTACCCTTAAGTTGGCTGAAACAACATCACCGAAACCAACATCCTTCGTGGTGTATTTAAAAACCACACGCACCCTATATTATGAAAATCCCGAAAACCAAACGCGCCATAGTGGTCTGTTAAACCACCGAAGCAAACACCCGAGCCGCGGTGAAGATAGAGATGATGATGGTGATGACGGTGGGGGTTTGGTGGGGGTGACAGCAAGGTGGTGGTGATGGAGAGGATGAGTGGCGGCGCGTGGAGTAGGGGATCGGATAGATCCATTGATGAGGAGTATATTTGGTGTTCGCCGGAAAGAGTCGCCGAAAAACTTTTCCGGCGGTGGTGACTGTGGCCGGCGGTGGGTGGCGGTTGCTGGATATTGCTGGGAGAGAAGGGTGGGAGTGATGAAGGCATGTGTGTGTATAATAGAGATGGAAAATGAATGAAATGAAATGTAATATTATATATATATATATATATATAATATATATATATATATAGTATATAATATTATATATATATATATATATATATAATATAATATATATAAAAACCAAGTTGGCAAGTTTATAATAGTTGAGGGGATTAAATAGGTAAAACATTTTTATTATAGTTATATTATATAAAAACGGTTCGGGACTCATTGAGCGGCCTAACGGACGATTTAAATTACGAAACTGTGCCCATTGTTGTTTCCTGTCAAAGTCATTTTATACTGATCAAAATGAGTAAATTATATTAGATAATATTTCATAAATATTTTTATAACCTTTATAAAAATATCCGTTACTTGTTTTGTGAACCGGTTACGCCTTGCCTGAAATAGAAAGGAAAAATGAATTTCAACTCGAATATTCGCGTTCTCAACAAACGCTTTTAATTTAATTGTTAAGTATTTTATTAAATATTTTTATTTAATAAAACGTGATAATTAAATATAATCTAATTATTTTTGTGTTTCTAAATCCTTGCGAGGTATTTACAGTCACGCGTTTCTGACTGTTTCCAGGTCTCGGTCAAACTGACAAGTTGCCAGAATGGTCCGTTTACATTAAATTGCTTGAGAGTCCCGAGTTTGAAAACTGCTTTTGGTGGTCGTTCTCATAAGTTCAAGCCAACACCTAAAAGTCAACGATTGAAATAGTCATTCAAAAATTCGAAAATTCTCGGATGTTACAGTACCTACCCCTTAAAGAAATCTCGTCCCGAGATTTAAATTTGTGTTATCCGATTGTGGGACCAAGGGAAGACTTAAGGTTTAATAACTCGTTCTAAACAAGACGCTGATAACTTTATTCAGCAAAATTCGTGTATTCTTTCTTCTTTCTAAACCTTCTTCTCAGTCCCTACCAAAAAATTTTTGGCTAGGAGTTTAGTCCAGGATATCCATTCTCATTAGAAATAGAGTATCCTCTCAAAATATATCCATTACAGATCTTATGGCTGGTATACGACCGCGTTATAGTGACAGTCTCAATAATAGTGAAAACCGGTAAAGAAGAAGGGTGTGGTCTGCGGTGAGTAGTTTGTATAGAGTTTTCTCAATTCCGAGGACGGAGTCCCTCGTTTCTACTATCTGTAGTGTGCGATGATTCCACAATCACCGTGGCTTAAGATGTAAGATACCCAACCCTTACTAGGCAGTTCCAGGATGTATAAGCGACCTAAAGTCCTTCTACTAGTGGGCCCGAAATTAAATATCCCAACTACATCTGTTTCGTCGATAGTTGTTAATCCGTTTAAAAGGAGATTGCGTTAACCTACGATAAAGGTGTATCCAGTCGGGACCGTTCCAGACCCAACAGTCAGCGACCACAACGTCATACTATAACAAACGGTGATGGGATATCTAGAATGAGGACATTTCGAGAAACAATGTTCCCAGCATAAAGTTAATACAGGATAGGAGCTCTCGCGAGAGAGTTTATGCGATGTCGGCTGCGAATATGGTACCAGTTTTAGTTCGAAGATGGAAATCAACTCCATTAGCTCAAGTGTGAACGATCTGGTCAGTTCCATCCACGAACGTATTCGTGATCAGCGGAAGTATTAGCATACGGCCAAAGTAATAACTAAGAATGTGATAAAGGTAGCTCCAAGTGAGCTTAAGATTGTTGCTAGTAGATAAGACACGATTGTGTCTCAAAACCCTTTTAACGAATTCTGATGGTTATCGATATTCAGGTCCTTACTCCCGTCATATTGGAATCCATTAACCCACTCATTTATAAATTTCCTTATAGACAAAAGAAGCAGTCCAAATTTAGGTACAATAAGAAATGAAACATTATTGGTTCGGTGATTTACAACTCTTTATTTAAATAAGAAGGCGTCCCAATCCTTTTTCAAATAAACAGATTAATAAATCACCAACTTAATAATTTTCTGATGCAACACGCTACACACAAAGTTTTCAAATGTGGTGAATGACAAACGATGTCGATGCCTCTAATGAGTATGTGAACGAGTATTTCAAACTATTCGTTTCTTCGGAGACGGGAGAAAACAATCAGGGAAGATCGACATAGAGCTCCAAAGATAGTTAATGGAAGACTTGATTAAATGTAAACAAGATAGGGGAGTCATTATGAAACGAATCAGCATAGCCCATTATCATATCAATCTTCCTTTACAAGTCCCAGCCCATACAAGACTTGTATTAAATAAATGTCATTGACCATAATCCCATGTAAACAGAACTGGGACGGGCTTTGTTAACATAGCAATTATCATATCAATCCTTATAGTTACATGAGTCCCGCCCAAACAAGTATCTTCAATACTTAGATCATACACTAATTTCCCGTAAACAAAATGTATGACCGGTCTTCGCCGCGTAATACAATATAGTATAATGCTATGAATGACAAAAAAACATAATATCGCCTAGGAGACCATTGGGAGATATGACATTAGCAATGTTTGAGAACGAAATAAGACCATTGTGAAACTCACAATTGTCTAAGAAGTAAGATGAGACCATTGTGTAACTCACAATATGGTTTGACGAGTAGAATGAGACCATTGTGCAACTCACAATGTCTTAAGTAATGCTCTGGTATTTATATAAATAACTCTTATATAAATAAACGTGCGATATACGCAAAGATGTAAGCAATATATTACAGATTTTATGTCACGTAAGTACTCTAATGCACGCTCTGTAAGCTCAGTGACAAGTAATTTGTATGCCCGTTGAAAAGGTTTGTGTGATGCAATTGTTGTGAAAGTGGTTATATAGTCTAGGGTAAAATATGCAACCTAATTCTTTATAACCAGTGCTCTGATGCCAATCTGTAACACCCCCATAAATGTGTCGCAGCGGAATATGTCCGGGGGCGTTTACTTCATAATCACAATAGCACAAGGATAACAAGAGACCGACCTCTAAATGTGTCAATTTGTAAAACAAACTCGTTGATTTCTGAAACCAAAAATAATAGTGGTCCCCTAATTGCATCACCCCATGAAAAACTTGAATGTAAAAGACTCCACTTCACATCCAAATAGTCCCAAGCTCTAATTCACACTGAAAAAACATGCTTAAAAGTGTCTACATAAAGTTGGTGAGTGTCATTAGATTTGTTTAAATATGAATGTAAGTTTCAACAAATAATAAGTTATCACTGTGTCACACAGTACCATGAAAAATGTTTATAAAATATGCCACCCATTTTATTTACCAAGATACCAATCCTCATCCAAAGATTTTATAAATTATGCATGAAAAATTTAAACGTCACCAAAATTTCCAAGTATAGTATGGTGTCGTCTGGGGGGCCCTGTAGTCCCCAACATGATCCGACATGTTATAACGTTCGTTTACCTGGTGATAGCTAATCACCCGAAGGGGGATTGTCAATCCCGAATAGATCTATTTCATAACATATGCGCAGACAACACGCTATATCGTTCGTTTGCCAAGTGATAGCTAATCACTCGAACGGGGAATTATTTCAATCCCCAAAATGCTCTATTTCATAAACATTCGCGCTCACCCTCCAGTGATTTACAGTTCATGACGCTGTGACGTAGACTTGTTGTATGTACCCGATTCGGGCAGTGATACAAATTAATGGTGTTCCCCCATCAAAGGGTTTCCATCCTGCAACACCCGCAATCTAAGCTTGTTGGCCCCGCAGGCGCCAAACAAATCGTAATCCGAAAATCATTTCAAATGTAAAGTATGCATTTGTGACCAAAGATAAAGTCAAATAATGTATTCATAAGCGAACTATGCAAATAAGTATGTAAAAAACCAATTTGAAAACAATCATTAAATGTGTTGTAATGAATTGCAAGAAAATCAAGTATGCTGAACCAAGTTGTGTAGAATAGTATGTAAAACTATATTGTGAACAAATAGGTAAACAAGTTATCTTAAGCAAGTAATACTCCCCCGAGATTTTGTAAAGTAAATGTTAAACAAGTGAAGAGGGGCTAATAAAACTCACATCGATGATGAAGAACGATTGGCAGGGAATGTACACATTGAGTACAATAACAAACGAAAACTGAAAAACGGCTCGACCAAGAATGCAGCTTATCTTAACGGCTAAGGTCACAGCAGCCTAGGGTAATGCAATTTGGTTCCCGATGAATTGTTATGTCAACGCGGCACGTGAATAAAGATTTAGATTTAAAGTTGTAAAAGTTTGGTGGTTGGTTTAAATAATAAATTAAAATCAACGCAAAGCGATATATAATCTTCGTTATAATAGCTTCTTAATGAAAAATAACCCTAAACACCCCACCTTAATAATTCCTTACCGTAAGTTTATATCACACAAAACGGATCGATCCAAAGATTTATGAAAAGTATATTATACTTTGCAGTCTCTATATAATAAATGCGAGTTGTTAATTAAACTAATTAGTTTGACTCCAATTTAATTAACAAAAGACTTTGAATAAAAGTTGACACGTATCTTACCATTATAACTTAAACAACCGAAGTTGGTAACCGTTTATAACCATTATAAAATATAATTTAACATTTTATAAATTATGTTTCATTTCTTTAACAGGTCGTGTCTAAAACCAGAAACTCGCCTTAATTGTAAAAGTAATAGATATTTTTCGCTCTTGTCCAGGTTACTTGTATCAATTACCATTTAATATCTTAAAACATATCTTCAATTCCTTTTTTACGTTTCTCTAAATTAAATAAGTTTTAGTAAACTCGTGAATATAGAAAAATATATAAATTTCCGTCATGAACGTTTTCCGTTTGTAAATGTTTTCCATTTCGCAAACTAAAAAACGTTTTTCATTAATGATATAATATTGAAATCAATCGCGTTTCAATATTTCAAATGCCCGCGTGTCTAGATATAATATATATACACCATTATATTTAAATTAAACCAATTATTAAGGATTATATTTATTTAACCGATTAAAAACCACTAAAGAATATTTATCCAGTTTTAATATTTATTAACACCTTAAGTTATTTTTATTTTGTCGTTTTGACATATATAAACACACAAACCCTCGATCGTTTCCCCTCTTGACTTCGCTAAACCAAACACGCCCTTTAAACTGTCGAGCAACACAAACGAACCCTAATGGTATGTAACAAATCAGAGCCAAAGACGCACTCATGTGCATGGCTGCTGTTAAGCCAAACGCCCCTATCGGCGAACAACCAAACCAACCGCACCCGCGGCTGTGACAGTCCAAACGCACCCTATTGATATTATACAAAACCAAACAAACCCACACCCTCGACGCACCCCGGCTGTCCCCGCAGCCAACCCGAACAAACGCACCATACGGCTGTGGAGCAGCCAACCCAAACGCACCCTAATCTATGTTACACAAACAACCGCGAAGATCCAACACGTCCTTTGTGCCGTTTCCTGGTCCAAATCAAACGGAGCCGTTGGTGTTGATATAATCCCCAATGCTATGAAAACCCTACCAATAACCAAACGCACCTAATGGGAGAGAATGCTGATATGATAATCAAAGTCACACCCTTTGTGCGATAAGATAGAAAGCCTAACGTACCCCTTAAGTATGCTGAAACAACATCACCGAAACCAACCATCCATCCGTGGTGGATTTTAAAAACCACACGCACGCCTATATTATTGAAAATCCCGAAAACCAAACCACGCCATAAGTGGTCTGTATAAACCAACGAAGTCTAAACACCCGAGCCCGCGGTGAAGATAGAGATGAGATGGTGATGACGGTGGAGGTATGTGGGGGTGACAGCGAGGTGGTGGTGATGGAGAGGATGAGTGGCGGCGCGTGGAGTAGGGGATCGGATAGATCCATTGGTGAGGAGTATATTTGGAGTTTGCCGGAAAGAGTCGCCGGAAAACTTTTCCGGCGGTGGTGACTGTGGCCGGCGGTGGGTTGGCCATGCAGACAATGAAACATATTCAGCTTCTGCAGTAGACATCGCAGTACAATCTTGTTTCTTTGAACTCCAACTCACGAGCTTTCCACCTAAAAATTGCAATCCTCCTGATGTGCTTTTACAATCATCTTTACAACCTGCATGGTCCGCATCTGAATAGGCAATTAGTTCAAAACCAGAATCCTTCGGATACCATAGGCCCATGTTATAGGACTGTCTTAGGTACCGGAAGATCCGTTTGACCTCTTTGAGGTGTTTGACCGTAGGTCGTGCTTGATAACGTGCACATACAAAAGTAGCAAAGGCTATGTCTGGTCGACTGGCTGTTAGATACATAAGCCCTCCTATCATACGACGATAAGTCGTTTGATCAGTAGGAGTGCCTTGTAAATCAGCATCCAGTCTCTCTGTTGCCATAGGTGTGCTCATGGAGACACATTCATCTAGACCATGTTTCTTTAACAACTCTATTGCATATTGTGACTGACTTATGAATATGCCACGGGGAGATTGATGAACTTGAAGTCCAAGAAAGAACTTTAGTTCACCCATCATCGACATTTCAAAATTGTTTTTCATTAAGTTTGCAAATCTTTTTGAAAAATCTGGATTTGTTGATCCAAAAATAATGTCATCAACATATACTTGAACAAGTAATATGTCTCCCCCGTGACGTCTAGTAAACAAAGTTGGGTCAATTATACCTTTATTGAACCCGTGTTCAATTAGAAAAGAAGACAGTTTGTCATACCATGCACGAGGTGCTTGCTTAATTCCGTATATAGCTTTTTTCAACCTATAGACGTGATTTGGAAATTCAGAATCAATAAAACCTTCAGGTTGGCTGACATAAACTTCTTCTTTCAAAGGACCATTGAGAAAAGCCGTTTTGACATCCATTTGAAAGATAGTGATATTCATATGAGCAGCAAAAGCAATGAACATCCGAACAGCCTCAAGACGAGCAACAGGAGCAAATGACTCCTCAAAATCAATGCCTTCTTCTTGCTTATAACCTTTAGCCACAAGACGAGTTTTGTTCTGAACCACAATATTATCTGCATCACACTTATTCTTCCAAAGCCATTTGAGAGCAATAACATTCTTTCCTTCTGGTCGTGGAACCAATTCCCAAACTTGAAGTCTTTCAAATTGATTCAACTCATCTTGCATGGACTCAATCCAACTATGATCGGCCATAGCTTCTTTGATGTTCTTTGGTTCAAAAGTGCTAACGGTTAATGCATACATGCAAACCTCAGAATCGGTATGTAGCCATTGACGAGTCATAACAGGTTTGGATAGGTCACCAATAACTTGGTCTAGAGGATGATCTTTTGTCCAAATGTGAGTCAAGGGTTGTACTTGATGGAAATTCTGCACATTTGATGGTTCGAGATTCGTTGTAGATGACTCAATTTCCTCATGATTCAGAGAATCATATGGAACAAACTGTGTATTACCATCAAAATCAGCAGAATCTTCTTGATTGAATTCATCAGACTCTTGTAAAGAGATTGGAGAAGTTTGTTCGTCAGATGTTGTGACAACAGGAGGAGCCTCATGTGTGTCAACAATGATTGAAGATGTAGAAGGTGAGTCTTCTTGATCGTGAGTCGGTTGTGCAGCGGAATTGATGGTAGTATCAGAAGATTTCTGCTCAAAATAATCTTCAAACATTGGACCGAACAAATTATCCAAATCCTCTTTTGAAGGAGTATTCATTAAGTCATCTGATGAATTTTGATTATTAAATCGTTGAAGTTCGGGTTCTAAACAATCGTGTTCAGAAGCTATTGCTGTAAGCTCATCAAACTTGACATGAATAGTCTCCATAATCCTTTTGGTGCGACGGTTATAGATTCGAAAACCTCTTGATGTTTCCGAATAACCAATAAAAACCCCAATGTCTGCTTTAGGTTTCATTTTCCCAAGATCATCACGGTCATTTGTCGGATAACACAATGAGCCAAACACATGAAAATACTCAACATTTGGCTTTCGTCCACGTAACAGCTCATAAGGTGTTTTATTGTGTCGTGTGTTGATGATTGACCGGTTTTGAGTAAAACATGTTGTGTAGCAACAGCTTCATCCAAAAGAATTCAGGTCACCCTTGAAAAAATAATCATAGTGCAGCAGCCTCAACCGATTACGTATTACGTCGTTCCAACTACTATATTTTGCTGAGGTGTAGCGAGCAATGGAAAATTATTGCATAATGCTCAACTTTTTCCATTAATAAGCTATAGATAGTTGCATTCCTAGAATTCGGTGCGAATATCAGTCCTAACCGAAGCAAACTTTTGGCTTAGTAATTCACTTGAACAGAGCATTGAATTCTTGATGATCTTTGGAGTTTTGTCTTTCGAATGAAGAAAATAAACCCACGTGAATCTAGAAAAATCATCCACTATCACAAGAATATACTTCTTTCCATTGACCGAAGCTACTCTCATTGGACCGCACAAATCTATATGAAGTAATTCCAATTTAGAGTAATCACTTGGAATCGATTTAGGTGGATGAGAAGCCTTCTTTCTTTTTCCTCTTTCACAAGCAAAACAAAGATGATCTTTTCCGTATTTGAACTTTGGTAAACCGTCAACCAAGTCCAGTTTGGTTAGATCGTTTATGGTGCCAAAATTAAGATGCGACAAACGTCGATGCCATAACCATGACTTTGTTGAAGTTGCTTTGGACATTAGACAAATGGGTGAAGAAGCAGCCATGTCTAAAATAGAGATAGTATACAAATTTGAATCGCGTCCGCCTATGAGCAAATCATCTCCTTCCATATTTTGAACATAACATGTTTTAGAACGAAAAGCCACTTCCAAATCTCCATCACAAAATTGTCCAACGCTAAAGAGATTGTGTCCAAGACCTTCAACATAATATACATGACAAATAGTGATATTGCTATGTATATAATCACCATAGCCTGTAATAGATGTGAAGTTGTCATTTCCAAAGCGAACGGTTCCCATAAACTTTTCAACGAGTATCTCAAAGTGAATGAAAAATCACTCCGTCATCGTGCTTTGCACAACCACTGTCAACAACCAAAACGATCTAGACTACCTGCAACACAGAAGGAAACAACACAATGGACAACAGGGCAATTGACTATTTCCCCCCCCCAATTTCTTTACTGAAACCATGGTTTCGTATTCGAAGGAATTAGTCTGAGCCATGAGGCTTTTGTGTTAACAGAGTGTCCACAAATATTTGATTTTGATTCAAACCATTTTAGCCATAACTATTTTGTACAAAATCTTGTTTAAGCTGAATGGTCTTTAAGTCTTTAACACACATGTTTTCTTTTCATTTTTCTTAACTCACTAGAAACCTTATCTCAGCTTTGATGCACTTGCTTCATCAATACTTAGATTTGGAAAGCTACAGAAGTAATATCTAAGTCTTAGATTGTGTCGCTTTCTCAGAAAACCTAAGTTCTTAGGATCAACAAAAGTATTTTCAGAAGATTTTGGTATCCTAGAATGTAACGAGAATGTTCTAGCGCATACAACGCTACATTCAATTTATGTTTGCAACACATTTAAACATGACCAAGGAGATAAGTACACTTTGCATAAAAGAAACACATAACAATGTTTTCGCTTTAGAAGCGTTTGCAACAACAACATCAATTACATTCTCCTTGTTTGACTCAACTTTAGCAAATGTATTATATGTTTGCTTATTTTTCCTAACATAAACTGCTTCTTTCTTTGCTTCATTCTTAGAGACATCTGAGACACTGTCCTGTGACAAGTGAATCACTACACTTGGTCTTTTAACACTGGATGTAGCATTCATTCCTGTAAAAGATAACACATTCTTAGACTTGTTTGTTTGTGATTCTTGTTGTGTGACAACTCTGTACATTCTAGGACTAATGACATTTGTGTTTTGATGTGTCCATGTTTGTTTGGTGTATGAAGTCTGTAAAGTGACTGGTTTTGACTCAACATGGTTTTCTTTTGTTTTTAAAACAACCGTCTGCTTTTGAAAAGCATTTTTATTTAAGGGTGTGACACAAAGAAAAGATTAAGAACCATGTGTCTTGTCAAACTTTGTATTCACAGACTTAAAAAAACCTAAAAAAATATTTTTTTTCACCATTTAATCATTCTAGCTTTCAACTCAGATATGGTAACTAAAATATTCTGATTCTCAGCACAAATATCCACCATATGCATAAGTATATCCAGAGACAATGAGCAATTAACTCAATCCAATTCCCTTGATTTTGAGACGTTCTTTTTATAAAATCTAAAAACGAAAAGCTTTTTATAGTCCAATTTGGCATTAATCTCGTTCTTTTATCAAAGATTGCACATTAAAATCCAAAGACACGTTCTCATCCCTCAGTTTCCTGAATTCAAGAATCAAGAGAAAACAAAGGTGTTGAGTTTATTAATTCTTGGAAGAATCCCATTTTATTTTTTCTTTTTCATGTTGCAATTTTAACTCAAAATCAACACTTTGTTTTTCACATCCCTTTGAACAACTTTCTCAGATTTTTATTCTTGCTTCAAACCCTCTTGAATCTCTAAATATTTTCTTTTTGACTTTTCAAGTTCAATCATGTAAGGACAAATCAACACATTCATGCTTTAACAACACACGCTACACATATCACGTTTTGTGAGTTCCAAAGTTGATCTTTCACAACTCATTTTGTCTTTTCAATCTCATCAAGAAAAACATCATTTTGCTTCAAACGCATCTTTCATTCTTTTAATCCCATTGAAATAGATTCTGACAGCCATCAAAAGTAAACCAGTAATTCATTGAAGAAGTGTTTAACTTGATCTCGACAAAAATCATTAAAGCAAATCTTTCCAGTGATGTATAGAAACATGCTTGGCCCTTTACTGTTCTGTTTTATCAACAGAAACAACATTACAAACCCACTATTTAAATTGAATAAATTCATTGATCGAAGGTCATCACTTTGCATTGCATTTGATTCCTAAACTTAACAAAGGGAATATAAGAAGATGAAGAATATGTATAGTTCAACAATGATTTCTTTTGAGGAACAAAATCATTATAAAGCGCAAATAAATGTTTGAAATCAATTGTCCAACAATTTGTTTTTTTCGCAACATCAATTGGATCATTATATTTTTTTATTCATTTTTTTTGACTTTTGAAAGCATGCCTCTAGAGTTTCCTCATACTCCTAACTTTCAAAGGAAATACTATATTACATGTCCTAGATGCAACATATAACTTTGGACATTCCTGAAAATGCTTGCTGGTGTAAAAGGATTCGGATAACCCCAAACCGAGGTTTTTAATTGTTGATCATAAACAGACAATGGTTTGGACCGAGCAAGAACATTGCTTTGTAAAGAATTACCAATTTTCAAAAATAAAATCAACTTCTTTTTCAGTTTTTCTCAAGATCAAGAATAGTAACCATGATACTGATCCCTCGTTTACACTCATTTTCCTTTTTTAAATTAATTGATTGTTGTAATTCCTCATTATTTTTGTTTGAAATGTTTGACCTCTTTACTACAACTCATCTCGATGTTTTATTTGAGATCTCGAATAATATCTCATCACGATACAATAGAATACTCAGCTTAGTTTTTTGAACACGTTTGCCTTCATCAACTTCAATAAAATCCTTTTATGCTAATTGTAATCCTTGGTTATGTTTCCCAAAACCCGATTCCTTTCCTATACATCTCAATCTGACTGGTCAAATCATATCTTAGTTGTGGACCTTTATGAGCAAATCTTGTTGTTTTGCATCATCATCATATGCATTCCTAGCAAGTGTTATTCTAATGCACACAGATCAAAACAGTGTATCATTATCAACACGCCATTATTAACATTTCCTTATGAAGAATCAAATAGAAAATTCTATTAATTTGATCATCATCAATGTACGTTAATAATTTAAGTCTGAGTTGGAATACACTTGTTCATCATTCACATTAGATGGAAGAAGATTGTACCTCACTTACAAATGCAGACTCATACTATGGCTCATCATCAGAATTTTATGATCAGCTGGTGAATTCTGGCCATTAGCATATGTTTGCACTATTCTTTAATTTTCTTTCATCCTTGAAGCACAGCAAAGGAAAAATCAATCTGCTCATGCTGGTAAGAATAACACCGCTTCATCCTGATTTGCCAACAAATTGCTCCATGAAATACTTTGAATCACGAACCCGTTGGCGTGGATAAATTCCTAGTATAATGTCCATTTTCTACGCAGTTGATCGCTAACCCAGTTTAAGTATGCCTGGATCAGCGTCGAACAATCCTTTTGAAACATTAGCCATCTCATTTGTAGCATTCCCATTCCTCAACAAACTTCTTCTTAACATAGCACGTCTAAATCTTAGTTATTTCTTCCAACATTACCAGAATTTCTGCTTTGAATATTCACCCTGTCACCTGAACGACTGCTTGATGTACTGGTATTAAGACGAAGCACGAAGACAATGTTTGTTGGATAAGAGTAGTTTTAAGTAATGGCTTTGGGCAAGTTAACAACATAGCAATGCAAAGGGATCTTCAGAATTTTGAGAACATCATCCTTCTCCATACACTTCATCAATAATCAACTACAGATGAAGGAAGTGTCACATAATAAAGAATGAGGGTTTCAGGAATATGAACCTTGTGGCTACTAGAGCCAGAGGATCATGAGACTTTTCTAACTTCTTTGCCCTTGAAGCATTAACCAATTTCTCAAATTGTGAAAGATAATCAAAAAGATCATCGAACGAATCAACTGTCAGTCGCTTAGCCAAACGAACTTGAGTCACATATATCAACCATTCCAGTTGCAAACTATTCAGAAACTTTGTGTTAACTGAAACAGTTGGAAACTTTATGTTGTTTCGTTCCAAATCATTCATTAACTGAGAAAAACAATTGTAAACTGAAACTAGTGACTCTCCTGGTTCAACAACAAATTAATCAAATTCTTTTATAAACCGCGTTTCTCTATCAACTTGGTTTTGTATAGTTCCCCTCATCAAACGTTCAACACGAGTCCACATTTCCTTGGCCGTCTTACAAGAATCCACATAATTGTAAATCTCATTAGGAATAGCAAGTAGAATCATATTCATGAGTTCCAATTCCGCATCATAGACAATTTAGTCATCTCTTGAATACCTCTACGTCTTACACCTTGGAATTATATGAACTTAATGAGGAGATGTTCCAAAACACATAAGGGACATCTTCTTGTGCTTTGATAAGCCACTTCTGGTTTTCCTTCGTGCTATTAAGAAATCATTTGAATCGCAACTGCCCCAAGGTAATGTAACACCCCCTTTCAAGCAAGGTGGCCTAGTCTCAAACCGTCACAGCAAAGATTGTTGGTATGTTTTATACTGTCGACATGTCAAAAGATTCAAAGATAGGATCACTTTATAAGACTCTATTAGTGAGATTAGTGAGAAAATATCCAAACTCGGTAACCAGTAGTCAAATTACGGTAACACTGTTCACGGACAACAAGTAATCTGACAACGAATACCTTCACGAAACAGTAACACAAATAACTCTGAAATCTTCAAATAATAAACTCGGTAAACTGCAAACTACTCAAATTCAGTAACACTATTCACTATAAACTCGGTAAACCTAAAATTTTAAAATCCAACAGTTATGAATTATTAATAACCACAAATTCGATGAAACCGAATTTTTTGATGATTAGATAATCCAAATGTTCTAAAAACTCAAATTCGATAGAACCGAAATATGAATGCCGAGATTATTAATCTGAAAAACCCGATTTTATCACTTCAAAACACGATAAAATCCGTGAGAAAGAAAGTGTAAAATGACTTGTAAAGCTTATCACCGAGTTTATGCTTAGTAAAATTCCCTATATCACAAATTCGATAGAACCGAATTTGTGAACTTAACAAACTCGATAAAACCGAGTATAATACCGAATTCCTAATAAACGACTTTTGATAGAACCAAAAGATCGAATATATCTATTACAATGATATTTCGTACTGGAATTGCTAAATTTACAAGAAAAATTCTTCCAAAACTAAAAACCACTCTACCGAGAATGTGAAGCTTCAACCGAATATCAAAACCACACTTCCGAGAATGAAATGAACAGTTCCGAGAATACAATAACGTCCAAAAACTCGAAATCACAGCCAAAATCAGTCTCGAAACCTCAATAGCACCAACCGAATTCGGAATCCAACTCTTCTTGATTCTCGATCGATCAAAAACACGGACAAATCAAGCACTCGACTTCTTTATTGGCGATTGATACCACTTGATAGGTCACATGAATCTTGAATCAATCATATCAACATGTAAAATTAGAGAGAATGAGGGCAAGTGAAGGAAAAATTCAAATGTTATTATGGAGGGAAAATAAAAGTTTATTACAAGAGCATCACCCTCTAATGAAGATTAGAGGGCTATTTATAGGCAATGGGAGAGAGACTTCCCTTCCTTATTTTCTAACTTGACAATACTAGTCCCTAGACTTTGGTTATTATGTTATTTCGTACTTAAAGCATAATACACCTTATTACAAGCTATATTAAACTAAACAAAATAAAGTCTAATAACAAAATATAATAAACCCACATAATCGACACTTTTCATAAACCTAACAAAACTGTTCAGATGCAAGATTAAATTACAATATTCCGCGTAAAGAAGAACCCAAGGTTATTGATCTTATAAAATATCAACGATACATAATTCCATTTGACTACTTTGAGTCAATATAAATTCCTTGTACATTGTGTCATTGTAGATTGTGACTCGAATAGGTCATTTGTATAATTAATATACAAAGCAAAAAAAGGATAAACAAAGTAACCAGTTTGTGTTACATACTTACCTACATGGCACACAATATCATCTACTAATACCCAGATAAACAACAAAAGTACAATGGTTAGGACATAGATAAAATAAAAAGTACTCGGGGTATTTCACGCACTACCGATAAGACAAATGTTTGCATCAAATTTAAATGGCACACACCCAAATTACGACAACATTTATACACCCAAATTACAACAAATTATATAACAATTTATACATAAACTTAACACAGCCAAATTACTACAAATTTTACACAGCAAAGTTACAACATTTATACAACAAACTTTATAATAATTTTTACAAGAACATACAAATACGTCTTCACACGGGCGACTTGATTTTCCGTCGAGCAGCTAGGTTTTCCGGCGAGTAGTTGGATTTTCCGATGAACATATTTTTTCCGGCTAGTTGCGTCTGTTAAGAAAAACGTAAAAACGTACATATAGAAATAAGCTATAGATCTATAAATAAAACTTATGAATCTATCTAAAAAAATATTATAAATCTATTAAAAAATACCGTCATTGTCGTAAAAAAATTTATATAACCTGTTTTTCCGGCGACGCGAGACGGCAACAACGATATAAGCGACGGCTGTAAAACATGAAGATTCTTATGGTGGTGATGTGGTTGTCGGCATTAGTGGAAGAATCCGGCGAGTAGATCTGAAAAAAATATCAAAAGATTTAAAAATACATAGATCTATTTAAAAATAAAATCAAAACATGTAGAATCTTATGGTGGTAATGTGGTTGTTGACAGTAGTGAAAGAATCCAACGAGTTAGAATGTTTGTGAAAAGTGAATGAGGATGGTTGTTTATATAGGTACAAAACCCTTTGGTGATAAAATTTGATTTGAATATTCCCGCCAATAGGTCAACCTATGTATTAAAATGTTTCCATAGATGAGTCAATCATGAGATTAAGTTTTAAAGGTATGAAAAGGTTTCCATTAATTGACTCATATGTTATATGCTTACCGAAATCACGAGGATGGTTTTTTAAGTGTACAACGGTTATATTTAAGTGTACAACTGTTATATGCGTTTCAACATTAACTGTTTAAGTTTTAAGTTTTCAATTTTCGTAGTGAAATGCTTTATAGATCTTTTATCTAGTAAAGGAAAATGAAAAGTGAGGACTTTCGTATTTTAGATAAAAAGAATGTTTATTTATTAGGTATGATGCTTCTAATTTTTTAGTATTTTTTCAATTATGTTTAATTAAAAAAGTTTAAAATTTTCTAAATTTGGTTGGCATTAAAAAATTATAAATTCGTTTTTATTGAAAAGTGAGTATAAAATTATATGTGTCAAAAATATGAAAAAAGAAAACTTTAAAAATGTGGATCAAATCTGTAATATCTTCAGGGGTTACAAAACCACCACCATACACAGCCAATTTTTTTAGAAAATCTTGTACCCTCCAGGATTTCTCCATTGCATCGAAAAAAGAAAAGTAAGTGAACCAACAAACCCTTGATTTTACTAAAACAAAATCGGA
>BQNB010040320.1:0-32552 GCA_026074375.1 Tanacetum coccineum
AATGAATGTAATAGCTCGTACTCTAAATTTCAATAGGGAGAGCAATTTTCCGATGAATGATTGTTATAACCTCTGGATATGAAAAACCCACAGACAACTAAGTCACAGGGACTAATAAACCATTCCGAAGGGCCTAGCCCCTCCGGATATGAAAAACCCACAGACAACTAAGTCACAGGGACTAGTAAACCATTCCGAAGGGCCTAGCCCCTCCGGATATGGGAAACCCACAGACAACTAAGTCACAGGGACTAATAAATCATATCGAAGGGCCTAGACCCTCCGGGGATAAACTCACGGACAACTAAGTCACATGGACTGATAGTAAATCATACTAAAGGGTCCAGCCCCTTCGGGCATAATCAATCCAAACCGATCACAGAGATTAACCCAGCCGAACAGGACGAACCTGCAAGTAAGGGTTATCATAATAGTGACCATAAAGTTGCCAAAATACGCATAATAATAAGACACAATAGACAGCACAACAAAACAAGGCATAACAAAAGCATGTAAAGCACGACAAAAGAAAGTCTTCAGCAGACTCTCGGCAAAATGGTACAATGTTTGGAAGTAGTCAAAAGTACATCTACTTATTACATACATGTCTGCATAAAAAATCTATTACACATTAGCCCCTTCGGGCACAGACTTGGAACCATCGGGAGCTTGGGAGGGCGGATTAACTCGGGTTGGGGCGTCTGGGGGAGGAGGAGCAGGATACATCTTTAGGAGCTCCTGGACAGTCCGACGAGGAAGACCGGAAATCTTTTCTACAAAAGGATAAGTCTTGGTAAAGAGCTTGTCATACTCGACGGTCATCCTCGTATCGGAGTAAGGATCAAAGCCTTGGACCTCCCTCAATACATCCATGAGGTCCTTCTCAGACCGCTTCACAGCTAAACCTTTGGCCCACCCGGCCTGAATGGCTAAATTGAAAGGAATGGACAAGCTCTCCTTATATTCATGGCTATTCAAAAGACGCTTGACAACTGTAGGAAGGAGCTTCCCAATGGAATCAATTTTTTCTTTTTCAAAGTACCCGAGTCTAGACACAAGCTTCTCATTCTCAACAGCCCTCTCGTTGGACACCCGATCGGAAAAGACCAAAGCAGAGTCTTTTCTAGCAAGTTCAGCTTCCAACTCTTTAATTTGAGAGACTTGATCAGCATTAACAGCCCTCAACTCATCCCTCTCCCGCTCAACAGCAGTCAATTTCTCAGCACAACCGGCATGCTCCCCTCGGACTAGCTGATATCTGTTGGATAAAGTATTGTACAAGTTAGTCGCATGGGTAAAGTCCGTCCGGGTGCTCACAAGTTGGCGGGTCACATCTTCACATCTTTCTTTCAAGGCCAGATGGGCATCATAAAGGGCTTCAAACCGGAGGAGAGCATCAGTTTGAGCCATGGCTCCTCGGGCAATACTAAACCAGGCCCTTTCCATGGCGGTACTGTTATCGTAAGCATTCATCTCCTCTCTAACAGCAGGGGGGGCTAGATGTGTCAACAATTCCCTGCACTCCTCAGGAGTGTCCACTCGAGACCTCCGGTGGATGGTCCATTCAGGAACGTAGACAGAGCCAGGACGAGAGGACTCAGCTCCATCGGCACGGTCTCCTAACAAATAAAACCAAGTTAGGAAAATATACAAAGGCATACGCAGGAAAAGAAATCTCGAAGGATATACGAACATACCAGCTAGGTTAGAGCGGACCATGGGAACAAGGTCTTGGACAACTGTCTTTTCAGGGTTCCGGGCAGGAACGGGACTCTCAGTCAGTCTGGTCTCATCGTCAGGATTAGTCTCAACCGCCTCTCCGTGTCCTCTTGACTCACCAAAGCTCTCATCGTGCTCCACAGTATGATCAGGATTGGTGTTAGCAGAATCGTTATGAGGGATGCTGACATGTGCGTCTCCTCGAGACTCAGCAGTTCCCTCACCAACATCTTTTAGCAGAAAGGAGGGATTGGGTGCAACAGTCCGAAGAGGACTCGCGGAAGAAGCCTCCTCAGTAGAATCCTCCTCCTCAGCACGAACAGCAGAAGCTTTACGCCTCTTCGGCTTCCCCTTTGAGCCACCCTCACCACCAGCAGCTCTTTTCCTCTCGGCTCGCTTTTTAGCGGCCGCACGGGCCTTCCTTTCCCTAATAGCAACAATTTTGGGATCGGGAATTTCCACCTCCCTCAACCTGGCAGTCTTTTCCGGAAGAGATTGGCTAATAAGTGCAGGACCAGTGGTATGTGAGGTAATAGCATCTCGAGCAGAAAGGACATCACCCTGTTCGATAGTAGCACCCTCCAAGAAAGGAAATCGTAGATACTCAGACATCGTGACAACTGCAAAGGGAGAAAAAATGATTTAGGAAAAAGAAAAAAGCATACCCTCCAACAAGAAAAAGGGGAAGGGGCCATAAATAAATAATAATGGGTCATTACCATTCCCCTCGGTATCTTTGAAAATTAGAAGAAATCCAGAGAACTCCCAAGTGGTGGCTAACCCGGCGTGAAAAAGTAATCCGGAAGGTACGGGTCTAATATCGATGCTTTGATCGGTCAATGTCACAACATCAGAGGCGCGGAAGCCATCAGTAGGAAGAAGATCATGTATGTCAGAATCATGATGCCTCCAAGCCATAGCTTGAGGAATAGCTCTTCGATCTAGAAAGAAAAACCTTTTCTTCCACCCTTTTAAACCGGAAAAGGTCTCGTTTAAAATCTTCCCACCGGATCCCGGACCAACCCTCCTCTCAAAGGTAAACCAATCCCCTTGTTTGCCGATTTTATAAAATACACGAAACAAGTTCACCGAAGGGACAATGTGTAGACTCCGACAATATAACTCGAACAGGGTCAGCCGAGTCAACCCTATAGGTACTAACTGAGAGATGTGCACACGGAAGTGGTCAAGCACAGCCAAAAGAAGGGTGGAAAACGGCACCCTAACTCCAGAAAACTCAAAATATTGTTCGTAAAGACCTATACAGTCATCCGTTAACTTATCCATAGTCCATTCGGCAGTAAGGGCCACCGGGTGCAAATCTAGAGGGATGTTATGCTTGAAGGCCAAAGCCTTTACATCCTTGGCAGTCAGAGTAGATGAGTAGGAATGCATGTCAGACTTAACAGGCAGGACGACCTCCACGTTTTGATCCTCTTCGGACATTTTCAAAGATACCGGAGGGGACAAATTATCAAAAATACAAAGGAAGGAGTATATACCTGAAAGCGTGCAAAGCAAAAAGAAGAAGGGACGTTCGGCTCAAGATTTTACACGCAGTAAAAAGAAGCGGTGGGCTATTTATAGGCAAAGCATCGGGCTTTGGGCCGGGGCAACATGTCACACAGCTGGCAAGGCCCAATCTTGACCCTCCGTTGCAAGATGCGTGCCACGTGTGCGTCCCAGATGAAAAGGGGCGAAAGCAAATAATGAATTTTAACCCACTGTAATTATGGGTTTTGTCCCATATTCATCATGGAAGGCGTTTTTTAAAAAAAAAAAAGAAGAAGAAAATGAAAACGGAGAGGACGAAAGCAAAAGCAGTGGTTCCGGTCCTTCCAACTGAGCACTTTTAAGTATCACTTTAATAGTTTGCGACTATTAAAGTCATACTGGGGGGACATGTCCGCGTATATACCGGACGGGCACCATATCCGAACGGGTCGGACGGGTCCGGACGGGCGCACTACATCAACCCGAAAGAAGACAAAACGTTAGGCTCGATAAAGAGGGACACCTCTTCAAACCGTTGGACAATAACAAACACTTATGCAACATCACTATCCCGGGAATTAAGGAGCGATGTCTCCAAGGAGTACCGACACCCAAGGCAAAGGCTAGTCCTAGGTCGTCTCCTTCATTCCCAAGATGTCAAGAACAGTATTTCTAAACAGTACTTCAAGTAGTATAAATACCCAAGCATTTACTACTTGAAGAGCAGCATTAATTACACCACACACACATTTATTACTTATAGCCCCTTCGGCTCTTACATACAGCCCCTTCGGCTCTTACAAAAGTACTTACTCTCACGCCCGAGTTTGGTCCTGGGTCAACACCCGGGGCGAGCTAACGGGTTTTCTCTCTTACTTTCAGATACTTAGGTGGATTACTCGACTAGAAGCGTGGGAACTCTCCTATTTCCTCTAGAACGGTAAATTACTTAAACAGCCAACTTCTTATACTTTGAATTCAACAACTTGAACTGAAGTGATTGAATAGGGACATCTGACCTTAAATCCATATGTCGCAGTTGATAGCTTAAATTGATGTTACTAGATTGACCATTTGTCTTTGTTGATTCATTTCATGTCATAGTCCGCTTTGTTGACCATTTGCCTGTGAACTTAGAAAAGAGTCCTTGGGTTGCTTAGCTTCGCTGCTCGGTTTCTTTTATTGCGAAACCAGTCGCGTACAAAAAATAATGGGCGCTTGTTTAGGAGGAGTTGAGGTGGATTGAAGTTATTGCATATGGAAACCTTTTCAGTGTGGAACTATAGGTTCCGATCCTTAGGCATACACATATAATAATATTTATATGGCATGCATTTCAAAGACACTGTATTTTCGTGTTTGATCAATTTTCCTATGTCTATGAAGGTATTAGGGATCTTAAATTCATTAAAATAATGTTCTTGGTAAGGACTTGGTTAGTAGTTGAACAAAGAGGTAACAAATAGGAACGGGTCAAAACATGCAACTATTGAAAAGAAGTGTGTTCTTACTTGGTGTAATGTGTTACAATATCCTATTGCTAGAACCGTAAAGGACACACAGTAATAGTTGTAAGAGTAGTATATGCAAGATATAACATCTATGTTTTTACTTGGCGTAATGTATAACAAGGTCAACAATTTGTTTGTGCTCATTCTTAAATAAAGATATTACAGTCAAATGTCTTTGATAAATAAGCCAATTGTTAAGTGCCTGATATACCTATCATTCATACTTATTCCCAAATGATTTGTAATAGACATGGCCTTAAATGATGGATTATACTTGCCTTTTATGCTAAGTGAGCAAACTAGATACTTATGCATTTATATCAATTAAAGGTTGTTTTTTTTTTTAAAAAGGGACTAAAACATCTTACAAACTTATGTCTTGTTGCAGGCATAAGAGACGAGATCTAAATCAACTAGAGCCTAAACTAAAACTAAAAGAGCAGATCCTGACTTTGATAGAGGAGGAAAAAGGAACGGTTCTATAGGGAAAAATGGAGATCGTGGCATCACTTTAAAAGAATATGGAGATGTGGGTTACATAAAAAGGCCTGATGGTTTATGGAGATTATTAGTAACTCAAATACTCTCTCAACAAAAGGCACGAACACAGAAACACAATTGAAGATCAAAGACGAGGAGTTCAACATTCAATAGTTGTGGCTAATTATTTTACTTTCTGGTGGGTTACCATATCTCACAAAAGTAGGTGCTTTTGAAGTGGATGTGAGTTTAGAAGGAGACATCATACTTTGTAGACAGGTTGATCAGGCCTGGTATTATTGGGTGCAGAGAAAGTGAATGTGAGGAGTTTTATGAGTGTCGGTAAGACCATAACACAAGAAGTTGTTATGGCGATTGTTGTTGATAAGAAACCGAGGTTAAAAACATTGAAGAAGATTGGTGAGAGTCGGGGTGTTAAGGAAGTTGTGTTCCTTGCTTTGTAGAACAAATGCGACAATTACAAACAAAAAAAATGTTCTTTCCACTGTAACGGAAAGGCTTTTCCTGATCGGTTTTTCTCAACCTGGGTTGTTTCGATGTGAGACACAAGGGTTATATTATTATGTGCGGAGATTATTATTACTAGCTCTATGTTTTTTGCATATCATGTAGGGCTAATTGAATCTCTTGTTTTGTACGTATGGATGATAAACTAGTTGGATCGAACTAATGGTTTAGTCACTTATCTTTTTTATCCTGATCATTCTTGACTGGGAATAAAACAAACTCACGTACTTAAAACTCAACCAATTGCCCTTCAGGTGAGATTTAATAATAACTTTCAAAGAACCAGGAACGTTTTGATCAGTCCATTACAGATGTTGCTACGTGTTTTCTCTATAACAGATATACATTATATATATAAAGGTATAAAACTAGCACTTGATAAATGTGTGCAGAGTTACCTTGATGGTTATGTGAGCATGTACCAACTCGGTTGGTCACGGTTTCGATACTCGTCAAGAGCACTCTGTGCTTTTTAATTTATTTTTTTGTTTTACTACCTACTTATATTTCTTTTCCTACACCATCGTAAGGAAAACAAGCTAATAATTTACTCCGATCAGTAAATGTGATGAAAATTATTTTTATCAAATGTCCACCTTTTAGTAATGTAAATTATAGGAGGTATGAACGGGTGGCGATCCTTTAGAAATTGATAGAAAATTAAAAAGCGTAAAATGATTTTTGGGTTTATGACTTTTATCTTCTCTCTCTTATTAATGACATATTCTATTTCTTATTATTTTATATACATTTATAATTTATAAACAATACACATACCCATATATAAACCAAACAAAGCTTTTGAATTTGTCATACCTATTCCTATTTCACCTCATACCAAATCCGAAACCCTTTGTGATTCATGACAACACACCAAACACCCCTTAATAGACGTTGAATCACTTACCAACTCTATGCAACGGTTAGGATTAGAACTCATCACCCGAGGTACGTGTCCTCTTACTTAATAACAGGGGAACAATTATCATTTACCAAAATCATAAACGTCAAATTTGTTCCCTCTACTTTCTCGATTCATTACTATTCACTCTCAACTCTCTTACTAAATAACTCGATTCCCTCTCAATTTTTCCATAAAAATTGAGGAAAATTTAGGGTTTACGTTTTGATATAGTTATAGTTGTATGGCCAGTGAGGAGCACGTGGGTTAGTTTAACTAACTCACATGAGGTGCACATGAGTTGTACTCCAAAGTGATAACATTTTTCACAACTATGCCAACTAAAACATGGAACCAAACATTAGTCCGAATATATGTTCACATATTATATATATACACATTTGCCGAAAGAAACGACGTCGTTTCTTTTCGGCCTGCAGTGCTCAGTTTTTGGGCTCCCAAACTGGGCCGGCCCATTTGTTTTTTTTTCCTTTTTTACTTAGTCAATATTTATAGCACGAGTATAATAATGCGAAACATACAAGTAGACAATAAAAAAAGCGTCGAACACAAGTCAGCCCCGTTGCAACGCACGGGCACATTCCTACTTAATATTCTTTCAAAATAAATTCGAAAAAAATTATGCCCCACCTCGGGCCGGCCCAATTAGTCCCCCCCCCCCTTTTTACTTAGTCGCCCCGTTGCAACGCACGGACATATTCCTACTTAATATTCGTTCAAAATAAATTCGAAAAAAATTATGCCCCACCTCGGGCCGGCCCATTTAGTTTTTTCCCGGGACTACCAATTGTGGTACGTCCCCTCCAAAGTAGTGCTTCAAACGATGACCATTCACTTTGAAATTTGGCCCGGAGTTTTGGGATAACTCGACAGTGCCATATGGAAAAACTTGGGTTACAGTGAATGGTCCACTCCAGCGGGTCTTAAGCTTGCCCGAGAAAATCTTCAATCTAGAGTTAAAGAGGAGGACTCGATCACCGACGTTGAAAACGCGATTTTTGATCTTGGAGTCATGGATTCTCTTTGTTTTCTCTTTATAGATCAAAGAGTTTTCATAGGCATGATCACGAAGTTCATTAAGTTCATTGAGTTGAACTTTTCTGTGATCACCCGCGGTTTTGATATCAAAGTTTGTATGCTTAAGGGCCCAGTAAGCTTTGTGCTCCAACTCAACCGGTAGATGACATGCCTTTCCATATACAAGCTTGTACGGAGTGCACCCGATGGGTGTTTTGTAAGCTGTACGGAAGGCCCAAAGTGCGTCATCTAATTTATCCGACCAAGAGGCACGATTTTCGCCCACGGTCCTTTCAAGAATTCGTTTCAAACCACGATTGGATACCTCAACTTGCCCACTTGTTTGTGGGTGATACGCGGTGGAGAGACGATGAGTGACTCCGTATTTAAGCATGACCTTTGCAAATTGGTCATTGCAAAAATGGGTTCCGCGATCACTTATGATTGCACGAGGGGCACCGAATCTGGCAAAGAGAGATTTGAGAAATTTGCAAACAACTCGGGCGTCATTGGTGGGGAGCGCTTTCGCTTCAACCCATTTTGACAAGTAATCGACGGCCACGAGTATATATTTGTTCCCTTTTGAAGACGGGAATGGCCCCATAAAGTCAATGCGCCACATGTCAAAGAGTTCACAAACTTAGATATAGTTTTGTGGCATCTCATCACGTTGTGAAATTTTGCCTTGACGTTGACAAATGTCACATCGGGTGACAAAGTCGTGGGCATCCTTGTAGATCGTGGGCCAATAAAATCCTGAATCAAAGATCTTTTTAGCGGTGTAATTGGCACCGTAGTGTCCCCCGGTGGGTCCACTGTGGCAAGCTTTGAGAATGTCAAAAGCTTCTTGCCCCGAAACACAACGCCGAATCACTTGATCCGCACATATCTTAAACAAGAAGGGGTCGTCCCAAAAGTAGTGTTTGACGTCTTTGAAAAACTTTCTTTTCTGCTGAGACGTACATCCTTTGATCACAAAATTTTCGCATGGTTGGTAGTTAGCAAATCGTGCGAACCATGGGCATTATCATCACCGTGAAAGGTAACCATCCCAAGTGTCTCGAGAGGAAATGTTTCTGTAATTTCCTTTTTCTCGAGCTTAATTTGATGGGGGATTTTCAAGTCTAGAAAGGTGGTCTGCGGGATTTTTGACTCCTTTTTTATCTGGATAACGACATCAAATTCTTGGAGCAGCAAAATCCACCGGAGCAATCTTGGCTTAGCATCTTGCTTAGCAAGCAAGTACTTGAGAGCCGAATGGTCCGTATACACTATGCTTTTGGACAAGACAAGATATGGCCGGAATTTCTCGAAAGCATACACTACGGCAAGTAATTCTTTTTCCGTTGTAGTGTAATGTGCTTGAGCCTCAGTCATAGTTTTGCTCGCATAGTGTATCGGCTGGAAGTGCTTGGTCTTACGTTGCCCTAGGACTGCCCCAACAGCAAAATCACTTGCATCACACATGATTTCAAAGGGCAAGTCCCAATCGGGAGCAACTAGAATTGGAGCCTGTGTTAACTTCATCTTAAGGGTTTCAAATGCTTCAATGCATTCCTTCGAGAAGATAAACGGAGTTTCTTTTTCAAGGAGGTGGGTCATAGGCCGGGCGATTTTGGAAAAATCCTGAATAAATGTCGGTAGATCCGGCTGTGACGAGGGAAATCTAGCGAATTCCCTTCACGGTAGTGGGATGATGGTAACTTTGCAATGACATCAACTTTAGATTTTATCAACCTCAATCCCAGGACTTAGAATCTTATGGCAAGGACTATTCCTTCCATTGACCATAAAGTGCATTTTTCCCAATTTAGCATCAATATTGGTGTCTTCACACATTTGAGCTTTTTGTCTAAATGGGAAAGGCAAGAGGAGAGATATAGCACGCAAACTGAGAAATCATCCATGAAGACTTCCATGGTTTTCTCAATCATATCGTGAAAGATTGCAACCATACAACTTTGGAACGTGCCTGGTGCATTGCATAACCCAAAAGGCATGCGAAGATAGGCAAATATCCCATAAGGACAGGTGAAGGTAGTCTTCTCGTGATCAAGTGGGTCAATCGAGATCTGAAAGTAGCCGAAGAATCCGTCCAAAAAGCAATAGTACTTATTTCCGGCTAATCTTTCAAGCATCTGATCCATGTATGGTAAAGGGAAATGGTCTTTACGATTTGCATCATTGAGTTTTCGGTAATCGATGCAAACTCGCCATCCCGTAACCAACCTAGTGGGTATCAACTCATTTTCTTCATTTTTTACCACGGTTATGCCTCCCTTCTTAGGGACACAATAAACCGGGCTTACCCAGGGACTGTCAGAGATAAGGTAAATTAACCCGGCATCAAGAAGTTTGATAACTTCTTGCTTAATAACCTCGTGGATTTTGGGGTTAACTCTTCTCTGATGTTGAACTATAGGTTTGGCATTTTCCTCCATCAAAATCTTATGGGTGCAAAATTGTGGATCTATCCCCTTAATATCAGAAATCTTCCAAGCTATGGCATGTTTGTGTGACTTAAGAACCTTGATCAGGGCGGTTTTATCCTCATCTTTTAAGTTTTTAGCGATTATGACGGGTAATTTGTCATCATCCTCCAAAAATGCATACTCAAGATGGGATGGTAAGTCTTTGAGTTCTAGGTCGGGAGGTTCTTCACATGAAGATTTAACCTTTTCAGGCACATTAATTTCACAAACTGGTGACGGTGGGAGATTTGGGTCACTATTGATCACACTTAACAATTCCTCAAGGTAAACAGTATCTCCCTCAGAATCGTAGATGCCGTCAACACCTGGTGGTATTGAATCATCATGTTCAAGAAATTCATCGATCTCTTCCATTAGAAAATCACTTCCTCCGAAGGGAGTGAAAGATGGAGAGGTGTATCGATTCGTAGATCCGAAAGTTAGATGTGGGATTGCCTCTTTTCAGAAATGTCAAGTACTGCTTGAACCATATTCTTTCACAAGAATGTCAATAACTTCGACTCGGTTTACGATTTCAATGATTTTGTAGGAGAAAGTTCTTAGTATCAACCATTCTGTGAAGGTCACGGATTGGTCATCATGTCTAAGTGTCATTTGTTCACCGTGAACATCGATCAAGGCACGTGCCGTCCTCAAGAAAGGTCTTCCTAAGATTAGGGGAGCTCCGAGGTGTCGGCATCGTAATACAACGACAACAAAATCAACAGGAAAATTTGTTCTATTTTTTATCAAAATATTTAATATATTGTAATAAACATACACAAGTGGTATGTATCTAGAGTTTTTTGATGTTGTTTACTTCTTGGGAGCACTTGTCAAATCATATATCTTAAGGAAAAATATTTATTAATAAAAGACAATTATAATAAAATCAAATAAAATTCCAACTTATGTTCTCAAATTCTCAAAGAAATATAAATTAAATATTATTTATTAAAGACCTGTAATTAAAGATTATAAAATCCTCTCTCCACAAAGGTAAATAAACCAAAATAAAAGTCAACAAAGCAAAAAAGTACTCAAGCTAAAATTCATTCATAAAAATATAATGTTAATGTTTAAATCAATTACAAAGACATAACACATATAAGCATTAAGAAACCTTTTTCTAAAAATACATAAATAATACAATTTATAAAACCAAGAAACCAAGATAATTCGCATATAACGTAAAATAAGAGTTATAAAAGTAACTTAAAAAATCAGGAAAAAAAACTATACTTTTTAATAAGAAATTGAAGAAAAAGAATGAAGAACGTTTCCAACTGTTACGAAAAACATCCATCAGCGTGGCCAGTTGGAGTAAAATCGTTCGGTCAGCAAGTTCAAGGAATCATTCGTGTTTTGGTCAAAGCTGGGGACAACTAGTTCTTTCCAAATGGAGTGAGGCATTAGGTGATGCTTGCCACGAGATCGGCCTAGGGCTAAGAGATTCATCTTCGGAAAAATTCCACACGGTTATAAGAAATCTGCCGGGGTCTCCAGTTTATCGGGAACTTTTTTAGGATAACCGCCGAGGCAATTCTCGTTTACCGGTTGTCTTTGTCAACTCAAATCATCTTATTCTTTGTCATTGAGGAGCTTTCTAAACACTGGTGCAAATTTGGGCATGTGTAGGAGAGCGTCCGCGAAACTTAGCTCGAAATGGAGATTCCGAAAGATTTCCATAAATTTTGAAGCTAGAACATCGTCTTTTTCACGAAGCTTCTCTTTGTTGGCCCTTGAAGGATAAGGCAAGGTTGGTTTAGTCTTTGAAGCAACAACGGGCTCACCAATTTGGTCATTAGTTTGGACCACTGGTGGTTGGATGTTTTCGGTGCTTGGTTGCACCGTATCCTTTGTCACCTCGGTATCACGATTCATCACTTTCGCAGGAGAAGATGAAGTAGAAGGAATTTCGGGTCCTTGATATGCAACACCACTCCGGGTGGTGATTCCTTTCAAATCCTCCTTCGGGTTAGTGATGGTGTTACCCGGAAGAGTTCCCGAACCTGAAGTAGAGGCGGTGTTCATTTTGATAAAGTTACTTTCTTACTTCAACCCTTTTTAATTGAGTAGCCATTGTTCATTTTGAGCTTGAAGGTTTTGACCTTGGTTTTGGCAAAAACTTGATTTTTGTTTTGCATATTCCTCATAACCGCATCATTAGCTTTTACGTAGCTATCAAAATCGGTCTTAGACACACCTTGTGTTTGAGGAATGGAAGCTTGGTAACCAGGAGCTTGATAAGCTGGTGGTTGATTAACCTGGGGTTGGTAAATTGGTCCTTGACCAAAATTATTACCCTGATTTTGACCAAAATTATTCTCCCGATTTTGGTTGAAATTAATCCCCCGATTTTGGTTTTTTTGATGATTTTGCATAGGTGGAAAACCGGGAGGTCGAATTTGGTTTGCAACCATTGGAGGTCGGGCACTAGTATTTCCTTAATGGAAATTAGCCGCGGCGGCTTGAGAAACGTAAGCTTGAATATTGTCATGATAAACATTTCCATCGGTGGCGGGACAACTTTGATATGAATGAGCTCCACCGCAAGTCACGCAACTTTCCTCGACCGCTTTTACGGGACAGCTTTACTTTTGTTTCAAGCGAGTAGTTTGGTGATGGAGCTTGGGATTGATTCTTTCTTATCACAGTAGCATGGCTTTGACCATATCTTGGTTCGAGACATCGAGAGAGATACCGGGGTGGAAGTGTTGCACTACTTTAGCAACAACGGGTTTGCTTCGTGTAATTGCGATCTTTGGATTTTGTCTCGCATGATTTTTGACATCTTGGGGTTATTTTATCCAAAAAGTTACCACCCGCGGCGGAATTCAATGAATCTTGATCATTTGATTATGTTCAATGCTTTATAGAATCTATCGAGTTGATTGCAATTCTGAAATCTTGATGCGGGCATGCCCTAAGAGATCATTGAATCGTCTCCCCATGCTTCATAATCGATTCGTCGAATCTTTGCTGAAATCTAGTAATTTCATTTTCTAAGACTTTTGATCGTTTTAGAAGGAGGAAAGAATTTGTTAATTCAATTTCGACACAAGATCATCCCATGTAAGAATCGATTGAGGGGGTTCTTTGTCAAGCCAAATCCGGGCTGCTCCCTCGAGAGAAAATGGGAAAAGCATAAGCTTAACCGACGTACTCGGGACTTTCGGGAACTTCATCGTAGAAAAGTGATCTTGATGAATTATCGGATGTGAAGAATGTGGGTCTTCTTTATAATGTCCAATATAATTTGCTTGTTTTGAAACAAGTAAGTTAGCAATGGCTTGATCTCGAAATTGTTCGCTTTTATCTCGGGAACAACGATTGCATCCTCGTAACCCTCGGTGGGTGCTTCGAATAATTGCGCCATAGTACGATTATCAGCCATCGTAACCGTGGGAGGATTGAAAAGTTCTTGGTTGTTATTTGGCTTCTCAAGATTGGATGTTTCAATAAAAGTTTGTCGGATTGTTTGTTGTGACGTTCTACGGATTGAGAGACGTGTGTGCGCATGCACAAAAATAGATATATAAAAGAAAATTTAACTGATTTTTTTTTTCATGATTTATTAACATATGATTTTTAACGGACAAATTGAGATTTAGAAAACTTCAACTCAAATAATCTACTTTACTTCTCGGTAGCTCTCAAAAAGATAAACGCAAGGTGAGCGGAGGAGTAGGATAGGGCGATGCTTATTTCTCCTTTTCGGGTAATAGTTCCTTGGAACACCACTTCACCTATATACCCAGCTGTATTGTTTGTTGTAACTTTTTTAAAGGTGTGCGCTATATGTTGTATGTGACACCAATGGCAAGTTTTAAAATCTTTTGTTCGAGTGGGAACCAACAAGTTCACCGGAAGTTTTTTTGATAACTACCTCCATTTGAGATTTTTAATTTTGGTATTTTTACCAATTGTGTGAAATTATATTTCTTTTTATGGACAATGTCTTAGTGTTTTATATATTTATATAGTTTATATTTATTTATATATTTATTTATATATATTATATATATATATATATATTCATATGATAATTATTTAATAAAAGAGAATGAAAAGTATTTTTGTACTTTTTTTTGTTTTTTTAGAAGAAATATTTACAGATTCTAAACACATTTGTCTAACGTTTAACGATATCTTCTTCACAGCCTCCCCGCAACGGCGCCAAAAATGACTTCTGGGAAACTTACCCCCTCCTTTTTATATATCATATAAATAAAATATTATATATAAATATCGATTCAAGGGTATGGTAAATCGTCGAGATCTATTTAACCGGAAGCAGTATTAGAATGTTCCCGGGTTCGTTTTTTTCATCTTCGAGGCTTGAATGGAAAATCGAATGACGATTTGGTAATCGATGTTTGAATATGTCAAGGATTGATTGGGCGATAACAATGATTGCATTTTGGGCACATAAAATATGCAAAGTAAATTAGCTGAACAGCATAAAAATGCTAGAAATGGTAAAAAACACTTAAAACTTTTTACACTAAGAACACAAAATAAGGCTCAAATAGCTTAAGACAACCATATAAGCTTAAAACCAACTCTAAATATGCAAATTCAAAAATGCAATTAAGCTTAATTAGCAGAAAAACTCATACAGTTCTAACAACAGTTACTAACATTATTATAACTATCAGTACTAAACTTGGTGTTAAGTTACTGCTTGCTTTAAAGTTAGTAATGCTAGCTTTAACAAACACAATGAAACAAGAAATAAGCAAATAAGCTAAAACAGATATTCTAAACCTATCCTAATGAAAGCAACTCAGGATAAGAATAAGCAACTTACAATAAACTGATTGGCAAATCAGCTAAAAAGCTACAAACTGTTTAAACTTTAAATTACGATGAAAAGGCAAATAAGCTCACGTAAGTTCTACTAATGACAGGCAGGCGAAAATGGACTTAATCTACTCAAAAAGCTAAGTAAAATCTTAAAACAAGCGAAATTATAAGCTAATCAGCAAGAATGATCCAACATACTAACAGTTTTTAATAACGGTATGAACGTGGAGTTTAGTAATGCTACTTTGAGTTAGTACTGTATCCTTTGGAATCCAAGAAAATGAACTAGCAGTACTAACTTGGAGTTAGTACTGCTTGTTCTAAACATCCCTTAAAGTTTTCAAAAATCAATTTTCTTTTCATACTGATTAAAAACAGATTATCCAATAACAAAATAAGACACTTATAAGCAGACTTTAATTAAGAATAATCACTTAAATGAGCTAAATTAATCTAACAGTGTTAACTCAAAACTAACAGTTTTATTAAATGAACTAACAGTACTAACTAAGAAAGTTGCACAAAAATCACTTTAAATCGAACAAACTAAGTAAAGATAAGCCACTAAACATTCAGAATAAAGCACAAATAAGTAAACATTAAGTAACAATAAGCATAATTAAGCAGTTCTACAGTAAATAAGAAAAACAAGAAAAAGAGAGACTTACAACACCCTTGCTCAAAACAGGGCTAAACCAAGAATCTACCAGCTCTAGCTTGCATAAAACAAGCTAGTAGTGTCCATAGCCCATCCAGAACTGGCTTATCATCCATAAAATAAGATGTGGTGTCTTTTGAGAGTGATTTTTGTGATTTTCTCTTAACTACTTAACTTTTTAAAGTTACTTAATTAAAGCAGCTTATAAACAAGCTGTATTGAGAGCCTTTTGAACACAAAACAGCACAATTAAGAAACTTAACACTTGGAATTGTAAATTGACTTAAAACATCAAATTTGCATTAAAACTTGAAAGTGTTACAAAGCTGAAAGTAGAAGCTGTAAATGACTTGAAAACTAAAATTAAGTTAAGATATTCTAAGATATTAAAAACTAAAATAAAAAACTAAGTCATTTTACTTGGGGTACAATGGCCCTATTTATACTAAACGACATTAAGGTCTTGCTTCTTGGTACTTTTCTACTCATTCTTTCTTCTTGTGTTTCTTTGTAGAGAACAATAACCAAGTGTGCTTGTTGTGTGAGGTGATTCTAGAACAAATCCCAGCCTTTAATTTCTTTTGTGCTTCTTTGGAGTCAATCACAGCCATCGAAACGCTTTTTGAGATATGTGGTGAGGGAAATTGGACAACATCGGTACTTTATACAGCTCGAGGGGGGGGGGGGGAATAGTGGAGTGGTTGAAATGATTTATCTAGAGTGTTGAGTGGTTTGCAGGGTAGAAGTATGGGACGACATCCCCTAGTTGTACCTGGGTTTTGTTGGGCGGGAAAAGATAGAGTTTGGGTAAGTTGGCTGCTTTGGCCCCTCACTTCTTATAAATTCTTGCAACTTTGGCCCGGGTTTGCTAATTTCGACCATTGTCTTTTCTTTTGTATATACAACTTGAGGTTTTGGCAATTTAGTCCTTAACGTTGTATTTTCTTTATTTGGTTGACTTTTGACTTTGGCTTAGATTTAGATTTGTCCTTTACATTCCGTGCTTGTTGGTCGTTTTTGGCTTTCTTTTTGAATATCCGTTCCTGCACAATTCAAATGCAAAACATACAAATACAATGTATTTTTGATACGTTTTTAGTCATTTAAGTCCGTTTTTAATGGAAAATGGTATGTGTAATTAAGCACATACCAATTATTAAAATAATATTTTATTATTTCTTTTTTTTATCGGATTTTTAAGAAAGTAAGTTTTTGTAAAAATATTTCTAAGTATAATCATTTTTATAAAATTTAGGCATGGCCCGTTTGTTTATAAACGGTTTCCAAGTTTGTAGACCTTATTCCCAAACACTTTTCCTCAAATAATCAATTTCCGACGAAATGCCAAATCCCACGTTTACGCTACGTTTTATCAAAACATGGTTTTGAATGACTTATATTAAATATTCCTACACTATATAAGTATAAATTAAATAATTCGATCAAAATCCGTTTTAAACATTTAAGTTTACTTGTTTTTCACTTATTGGGTCGTAAGACCCAATGTTAGTCCAAAATCATTAGTCTTAGCTTCTAGTCCATAATAGGCCCAACATCGAGTTTACTAATTAGTCCAAATAAGAAAAAAACTCAATAATATCAATAAGCCAAAAATACCAAAGTCAAATGAGAAAAAGTAGTAAGTCAACAAAATAAGCCGTGTAGCCAAATAAACCATAAGCCACGAGCTTAATGGGCTCATTTTGGGCTATCCGGCCTAATGATCCAGATGGACTAGCTTTCCCACTCTTAAACCGGACACTTTATCGACCTAAAATATAAGCACTTTGATTAAGTGGAAAAAATAGCCAACGAAGGACTTCACAAAATAAGCCGAAGCTGTTGGGCCTTGTTGGATGTTATTAGCAAGCCCAAACAAACACTTCTAAAAATACAATAAACCCAAAATAAATCCACTAGCTTATTATCATAAGCACTATTGATACTTTTAGTTTCAAAATAGCCTAGAACATAAAGCCACAAAAAATAAGCGAGTTCCATAAAAGGTACAAAATAAGCCGCACTCTTACTTTGCCCGTTTTTGGTCCGAAGTATATATAGCCCAACAATATCTTTTATGAGCTTAAAAATAAGTCGTTAAGTTACAAAGCCTTTTTTGGTCTTAAAAATAAGCAATAAAAATAGTACTAGAAGTTTAAATGACCAAACAACTTTCCTTTTGTTCCCTTTTGTTGCCGAACCTAAATAAGCCACAATAAGCACTCGTGTGCTTATTAATAAGCCAAATAAGCTAAAGCACTTATGACAAAAAGTTTTATTTCATCAACACAACCATAATATTACAATGATACTTTCTCTATGTTTCCCTTTTTATTCACACAAACCAAACGCACCCTTTTTATATTTTTACAACTTTTTAACTTTCGATTCATCAAAAATAAACGTACAACTAATGTTTATGCATCATGAGATTAACAAAAGTACAAAGATTATTAAGAAATAGTGACTTACAAAAGAGGGTTTTAGGTGCAAGATTTAAAGCTAACCAATCACACAACGTCTGTTTATTTACCCAATCGGTCACTTAGAATCAACCCGATTTGTACTCTAAGCTTCATATTCTTGAATCAAGATGAAAATGTTTTGGTTTTGTGTTTTTTTTTTGTGTTCGTCCGACCCAAGAAGAAAAGAGAAAAAAGAGAGAGTTTTTGTTGTGTGTGTTTTTTGTATCTTAGTGTGTGTTTAAAATGAAGGTATGGACAATTTGTACATAAAACATGATCCCAAAAATTTGCTAGTGTGTCTCCTATAGGGCCGGTCGAACAAGGGATCCAAGGATGGTATCCTAGTTGTGATTTTTGGACTCTTGTCAGGATTTTGTGTTGTGCTTTGTTTGTAATTAAACGTAACCTAAAAGTTCACGTATTCAAGTAAGTGTTAAAAATTAGTTTAGTAGTCTTAAAATATCAAACGAAATAAACACATAGTTAAATATTTTAATTAGCTTCATGGGACACATTTAATTTTGACGTGCCGGGGACGCGCTGTTTGACGTTTTAAGTGGATTTGCGGATAAATAATCTCCCTGGTAAGTGATTTAAATTATAGCTGTAAAAAGAAATAATTTCAAACATAAAGTGAACTATTAAACTTATAAATTATAGATTGGACTACCGTTAGCCACGGTAACTGGCTCCGCCAGAGAAACAGAAAAGTAATGAAATCCAAAGAAATAAATAGACATTCTAAGTATTGAAAAATTTGCAAGGTTACACTATCGGTCAAGATGTTTTTTATTTTAGAATTGACGCTTATGTGAGAGAAATTTAATGGAATGGATGTGTTTGTTTCTTGTTGTTTATTTAAGTATGTTTATTAAATAAATTATTTCTTTATTGCAAGTGCGTTCCTGACTTATTTTATTGGGAGGATAAATAGGAAAATTCTTAGTGTAGGATTTTTGTAAACTAATCGTTGATCAGTAAGGTAGATATTACGCACGTGAGCCAACTATCAAAAAAATAACGTGCGTTATCTGACAGTGCCAATGCATTGCAACGAAACAATGTTCGATGTATCATTTTTTGCATATAAAAGGGTGATGGCAAGGAATTGCGACAATCAGGATTACAGGGATAATTTTTGCCGTTTTGCCGTCATTTACATTACTGCTCGGTCCTTTTTTGTTAGTGTAAAATTATAAATTATGGCATTATGTATTCCATACCGTTGCAGGTTCAATAGTACTACAAATAATAACTTTTATTGTTTGTATTTGGTTTAATAGTTAAATCATCATACTTTCATTAAATTTTCTATTTTTGTTTTCTTAGTTTGATGGGGAATGAAAGTGGTGGTGTGAAAGGGGAGGGTTGGTAAACTTGGTGTAGAAAGAAAATAAAAGTTTGTTATAATTTATTTGTGTTATTTAGTTGTGAAATAGAAGAGAGGAAGTGGTGAAAAGATGAAAACAAATGAAAATTATACCCTTACAAGAAGATAAAATCTGATATAAGCTTCTAGGGTTAACTTAGTCAACATGCATACACATATCAACTTTCACTCACTTTCATCTCAAATATTGGTGAAAGACATTCATTGCAAAACACATTAAATAGCCTCCCACTTTTCTTTCTCCCCTTTCCATTTCACTCCTTTAAAAATTCTTAAGAACATAATTTTTTTTATTTCTTCCACTTTCTTCTCTAAAAGTAACTTGAGAACATAGTGTAAACTCATTGTGACCCTATTACATATAACACCACTTGTACTCTTTTTCAGTTTTAGATCTTTACCATCTTCTTTATTGTCTTGTCCTTTCCACAATATCTGTCAACGTCATCACCAACAGAAAAGAAGTAAAGCCTGTTCGGTTTTGATAAACCGGTTTGAAACGGATCACGTAAAACCCGACGGTCCAATCCGGGTTTTAAATCTTCAACAAACCAGCTAGTAACAACCTCTTAGTATCACCGGTCTACGGTTCAACTGATTCAACATGCCTGGTCGAAGCAGGTTTAAAAACATTGGTAATAATATGATGTATTCTCGACTAAAAAAAAACTTTTTGTTGTAATAAGGTTAATCCTAATGCTATTAAATGGTTAAGTACAAACACAATTTTCTAACTATGAGAGCTATTACAACTCTTTGTTAATGAGAGAGCATCGGGTGTTGCTTTTCAAACTGCAAATAAGAACAAATGCCAAGGAAAAAAGGCCAATAGAGCCACAAAGAACCCATAGATATCAAAACAATCCAAGACATTAACGACAGTTACTGCTACAATAAAAGTTCATTTATGAAACCTAGTCATCTTGAAGAATCATGTAGATTAGTCGATACAATTTTCACAATAAGGATACTTCAAATGCAACAAAATCCAAAAGTAAGAAAAGAAAACTTGAAGAAGAATCCAATTCGAACATTATGAGTATAAAAGTATTGTTCATGTGGTGTTTGATGCAATAGAGGATGGGAATTTGGTTAAAGTAAGAAAAGAAAACTCAAAGAAGATTTCAATTCGAACATTATGAATATAAGAGTATCTTTTATTTGGTGGTAGATGCAATAGAGTATGGGAATTTGGTTTTACAATAAACTACCATCATATTGGGAAGAGCTTATCAACGTGAGTATAAAAGGGATGAAATATAAAAAGAATTAGAGCTTTGCGTTGAAAAGTGTGTCATAGTCAAATTCTTTTTTTGCGAACAAAACCTAAAAAACGTGACTAGTATGTATTTATCCTTTATATGCCGGGTCGGCTTACTAAAAAAAAATGATGGGATCAAGTGACATTTGGTTCGATTTAAATATCTGATGGCCTTTTGCTTTGAAGTTTCTTTTGTTATAACTGTTGCCTTTTATTGTGTTTGTATTTTGAAAAAAACTATAAGTGTTTTTTATCTAGTTCTTTGGTGTTGGTAGATGTTTTATTATTTACGTGATTCTGTTGAACTTATTTCAATTTTTCTGTTATTATAGTTATTTGATGTTTCATTCAGATAAAAAAATTCAGTTATTTGATGTATAAACTTGTTTCTGTTATTTGGCGTGAATGAGTTTGATTTATTTTAATTTTATGTCGTTGACTTGATTGTTGGGGTAAAAGTACATTTGACTCTTTGTAAATACGTATGTGTTTAGTTTTTTTAAGATGTAAGGTAAAATAAATTTATCTAGCTCTAGACAGGGTATAGTTATTAAAAAGTGGTTTAATAAAATTTGAACTAACTCTATAAAGATAAAAAAAATTGAGTATTCTCTTTCTTTCTCCTCAATTGACATACATAAAAAATAATTTTTATCGGCATCCTTCTTTTCTCCTCTCTACTTTCCAAACTCTTTCTCTTTCTTTTCTCCATCAAACTCGGGGAAATACGGGTTAGTCTCTTTTGTCATGCATTTTATTTTTCTTTTAGACCAATTAAATGGATGTCTTATAAGAATTGCTCCTAAAAGTATATTAAGGTGTGCTATAAAGTATAGTAAGGTGAGCATCTATGCTTTGTACTTTTGAAAATTCAAAACAAAACCTTCTATTTTACTCTTTTTTAAAGACTATTCTTGACGGGACACAGTAATACATTCGTCTCATAATTATTATTTAGTGTTAACTTTTGAGGTATTTATTTTGCAACTTTGACCTTAACTATTTTTATTTGTTATATAAAGGTTGATGCAAAATATATGAATGAATTGGGATTTAACATTGTATTTTTTCATTTGTATTAATTTTTATCAAATATTATATAGCTTAAACAAATATACAATGTTTTTTAAAAACCCGGGTTGACGGGCGGTTGGACGGTTGAACCTGATTACCGGCTCGGAGACCTGGCCAGATGTGATCGGGTTTTTACTTGATTGAGAACCGGATTGAACCACTGGTTTTGCGTTGACCCGGGTTGACCCGGTTTGATAAACTCGGCTGTGTCATGACTTTTTTGTTAAAAAATCTAACAAAAAGTTTTTTCATAAACTTTTCTAACTTTAATCGACAAATTCAAGTGGTGATAACTATTGTTAGTTAAAACTAACTTAAAACACCAACTAATAATATCTTATTAAGTTTATTAATAACTTAAATCTTAAACAATGATTTATTTTTGCAATTTTTCTCTAATTTTATAAATTAGATACCAAAAATTAAAGCTTATCAATAAAAACTTAATATCTTTTATAGGTTTAATTAAACGTAAAGATTAATCATGTGATCATATAACACTATATATTAAATATATGAAAAAGTATATATCTATATATATATATATGTATATATATATATATATGTGTGTATATTATAATATATGTTATATATCCTTATTTATATGTTGTGTGGTATATATTGAGTTGGGATCCAAGTGAGAATGTATCTTTAGTGAGAAGTAAATTAAAATAAGAAGTGGTAGAGAAGTGACTAAAACCACCATTTGAGAATGCAACGACTTTTATTAGATGCATTTCTATTCATTAGATGAATCATTTTGAGTTTCGAAAGTTATTAGATGTGGAGATGGTGCAATTGATTTTTTGTTTTTGGACTTGTAGATGGACCAAAAAACAAGAGCATCATGAAATGCATGTAATATACGTATATGCCATCTAATTAAAAGCTAGAAAAAACAACATTATGATGCATTATTAATTCATCTAAGATTATGAGATGCATTAATTTAAAGTCGATACTCTCGGATATGCGATTATAGTTACTTCTTAATCTTATTATTTTAAGGAACATAAAGATAAATCCTGTGTTCTTATAACATATATATTCAATTTATGAAAATAAGTATATATATAAATATATATGTATAGTATATATATATATATTAAAAGCTAAAAAACACATTATGATGCATTATAATGCATCTAAGATTATAGAGATGCATCTAATTTAAGTCGGTACATCTGGGATATGCGATTATAGTTACTTCTTATCCTTCTTATTTTAAGAAAACTTCTCATTTGATCCTAACTCTATATAGAGTAAGGATCCAGTGAGAAGTAAATTAAAATAAGAAGTGGTGAGAAGTGACTTAAACCACACATTTGAGATGCAACGACTTGCATTAGATGCATTTTTATTCATTTAGATGCACCATGTAGAGTTTCGAAAGTTAATTTGATGTGTAGATGGTGCAAATTGATTTTCATTATTTCGAGGCATGCAGAGGAACAAAAAAGAAGAGAAATCATGAAATGCATCTAATATACGTATATGCATCTAAATAAAAGCTAGAAAACACATTATGATGCATTATAATGCATCTAAGATTATAGAGATGCATCTAATTTAAGTCGGTGCATCTCGGATATGCGATTATAGTTACTTCTTATCCTTCTTATTTTAAAAAACTTCTCATTTGATCCTAACTCTATATATTAAACTTTAACATTTTTATAAAATCGTACGTATGTCAGAAGCATTGCAATATTGGGCTCGTTTTGTTCGCAATTCGAAGATCTTTCCGCTGATATTTTTTGACCTGAATGAATCGGTAGATATGTGTTATATATTTGATAAATAAAATTTATTATATAAAAAAGTTGTATATAGTTAAAAGTTAAAGGTACGTTTTGTAAATTTTCATTTTTTTTACTTTTCACCGGCGACTAATTTTTTTTTTAAACTTTGGACCGGCGACTGTTTTTCTTTGCCTAATTTGGGCCGCTTTTTGGGCCTTTGGTGAGCCACATATTTTGGACGTCGTAAAACGACATAGTTTTTTTATCAGTAATGATATATACGAGTTAGAAAATGACCCGCGCGTTGCGGCGGGGGCTAACATGTTGGTGCGTCGGATAGGCACTACAGTTGTTCTTTTGCTTTACAAAATTGTAAGAGTAACTACCATATTTCTTAATTTACTCGGAAATGCACAAACCATCAACAGTTTCAAGATAAACATGTTGGGCCATATAACATGTAGCATATTATATGGGACAATCATTGTGAAACTGTCCGACAATGAGCTAAGCTATATAGCAGTTTCAAGATAAATGGTAGCAGGATGTTTAACATGTGAAACTGTTATATTCTAAATATAAGTATCCCTCTACTACATGAGCATAAACCATATAACAGTTTCAAGATAAACATGTTGCAATTATAACAAATATACAAAGTTTGTTACCTGAAAAAATCAATACTTTGACGCCAAACTCATAGTTAACAGAATCTATAACAGTTAAGTAAAGATGTTTAATCAAAGATATAAAGTAAAGATGTTTAATCAAAGATATACTACAAAAGGCCTATGACTGGTGAGTTGTTGAAAATGGGCTTCTCTTTGGCACTAATATCATCACAAACACTTTTTCTTGTCAGCTTTGCCTCTCCAAGCATTATGATTACATCCCTCATTAAAGGCCTTTCTTTTGGTAGCTTATCAGTGCATGAATGTGCAATTTGTAACACTGAAAGCATTTCTTGTTGCACAAATTTACATTCACCTCCTATTCCTAGATCAAATGTATGTTCCAAATCTCTTTTGTTCATCTGATTCCTAACCCATTTTACTATATCGACCGAATCGCCAAAGATGGATCTAATGGTTGTTAACCCGCTAACATCTCCAAAAGCACCACGCCAAAACTGTATATTGCAACAGTTTCTACTACTAAAGGAATCATGAAGGAGCATACACACACCTGTTCTGATCTAATTCTTTTTTCAGATGCACAGTCAGATTGCGACTATTCCTCAGTACGGAAGGCATGGACGGCAGATCACAAAGCTACATAAGTAAACAAAAATCAGAGCAAGTATATATATGTAAGGATCATAATGATCTAAGTTAAGCATGCACCACATTACCAATCTTACTATTAGTTGTCTGCCTTGCAACGTGAAACAATGCAAAGAACTGTCATTGGTTTCCAAATTCCCGCCGGATCTGTCACCGTCTTCTTTGTAACTGCCATGTTGCTGATGCGCGGTCCTGCAAATTACAATCAGAGGTATGTGCGTTACAATCAACTTTCTGCTGCGCCACTTCCTAAATTCCTCGTTAAGCTTCCTATTGCATCAATTTACTTCACTTTCTTAATCACATGTAAAGGAATCACAAAATATATAGTTTCATTTCAAAACATAGTTATCACTAACTTAACTATTTATAACTCATGAAAAAGGGTTCTAGTTAACGATATCAGCACAAAATTAGTAGCTCAACACATGATAAGCGAAACACTAAAATATAGCTTTTTCTTAAGAGCACTGAAACATAACTTTAAAGAAAAAACCAAAAAGGTAAAGAAAGAAAGTTGTACCACGCTTCAGTGAGATGAGTAAAAAGGGGCCGTTACATAGAAGAACCGAATGAGAAGTAACAGGAATTCCTGCAACTTTAGCAGGAACACGAAATAAACATGGAAATTCAAATAAAGAATAAACAATCTCTAGTTTATTATAAGTCTTATAAAATATACTTCATATAATTGTAGACATCCACGCCTAGTATATATGATCAAAAGACAAACCTGAATTCTCTGTAATATTACATTTTAGTTTGAACTATTTAATTCCTCCAAGAATGATCACCCAATCAGGAACTTCCCAAAATCATATATGTATACAACAATTGACCCCTTTAAAGTGTAATTGTTTCGAGATACCTGAACACCCTTAAAAGCAACTATCAAATAAGCTCTTCTCGGGTCACTAACAAAAACTTATATGGATTGGATGACTCGCCTAAAACGCGAGAGAAACTTTAGATAGGGTGGCTTTCTCCTGTTGGTGTTTTTGCGTAGGAGCTACATCCACTTTCTTATTGGTTGTTACTAATACCTGTTACAAAAATGCAATGGCAACATGTAAAGGGTAATCAGTACGGTTTAAACAGTTGAGTACGTAGAGCGTGCTGCATAGGAAACAGCATATCGATTTACATATAGTGTACGACAATCAGAGAATATACACGTATAACTTCACAAACCTGTATCAGCAAGGTGAGCCAATTGGTTGTTAGAAGCAATGGCCTGAAAAGCAGCTGTTATTTGTTTTTAGGTACCTGTAATACCACAACAAAAACATAGACATAAATACCACAATAACACACATATTAAATTTGTATTTCAATATAATCAAAATATACAAAAATACTAATCAAATAGTCGTATTTTACAACAAATTAAAGATTAGAAAATCATAACCAATAAACAGTTCAATAAAAATCATAACATCTATTTAATTTTAAACCCGAGATAAGATAAAGTTATTAAAATTACTAAAATTTTATATACCGGCTTAGTCTTGAAACTAACCCAATTGAGTAATCCCTAAATCCGTCAAATTTAAACCTTAAATGTAAAATTAATATAGCTATAAATTACAGTTATGCATATAAAACAATGAATATAAACTAAATCAGGTAACAAAAAGTTACCTACATATCTTTATGTATTTAGTCATCCATCGGCGCTGATCGCTTGTCTACACCGTATACTTTTTTTGTACATGTGTTGTGTGAAGATTTCTTGTGTGGGGAATTGCTGCAAACTGTTGGTGATTTTAGTGTCATCAATCATTTTTGTGTAATGGTGATTTACCCGAGACCAAATGGATTTCAAGTTAAGTTATAATACGAGTTCGGAGGTGTGGAGTGCACACTTGTATAAACTATTAACTTGATTTCAAGTGCGATAATGGTAAAGGTTGTGAATGTATATCAAGGGGTAAACACCTTGGATATTTTATATAGTGACAGAAATCCATTCGTCACCGTAGTGTTGCAATGGTTCAAAAGATATGACTGTTTGCATTAGTGACAAAAACTGGTCGTCGCTAATGGACATATGCCTTCAATGGGCTGCAATTAGTGACAATTTTAACTGTCACAAATTCGTTGCAGAAAGTAATTGAAGGGTTGTGACCATTTATTAAAAGGTGTGACTTTTCACCAAGAGGTACAACTTTTCCCTACAACTACCATTTGTTTTAATATACATAAACATGAAATTTGGTCTTTTATGAAGAACATGAAGAATCATCACAACACATACAATCTTTTTCATGTTTTGCTCTCTTTCTTGTGCCTAGAATTTGAGTGTTTTCTTGTCTTATCTCAATACAAATTTCGTGTAACCCAAGGCACAAATAGGGTCGAAATATTGTATTCGGAAAGTGAACTATACACGATTCAAGAATTTATCCGGCAATCTATGATTATCAAGACCCGAACACCAACAAACGAATACAATATTTGCGAAAGTGATAATCATGATCGTGTATTCGAAGAAGATGTGACATCCAAATCTGGGAATCTTGAGAAATTTGAAGGAGGCAAATTGGGCATTTATTTGTGTGGAGCGTTGGTGAAAATCGTTGCAAATTAAGTGGACCAATGGATTCAATTCATGTCATGCATGTTACTGGTACCCACTTTTATTCACCTTTATTTTACATGACGAAGATACTAATTGCATGACAATGATGATTAACATGTGGTATAATTTCGCATGGTATAATTTAGTATGGTAAAATTATGTGGCCAATTTATCACTTATAGATTTACGGGTTAAAAATCTTGCATGCGATTAACTAGTATGGTATGATGTTTATTTATATTTTGATTCATGCAAGAAAATTCGTAAAGAAACGTGTATTCTCTTATGCATGAGTTGCTGCTATTTTTGTCAAAATTGACGGTTAAATGGAGGCTATTTCCATTTCGTTTTCTTTGTTTGCCAAATGACCGAAAACGGTTTACACGTAATTTCTTGATGTTATTCTTGCATGACAAAATTGCGAGTTCCGTGATTCTCTTACGGTGAGCCGTGATTTTTTGTGGCGGTTTGTTGGCCTGTAGAAAACAGTTTCGGGTTGCAAAGTGCATGTCAAAACTGTTTTGATAATTCTGTATGGGTCATCAGTGTCATTCTTTTGATCTCGGCATCATTGATTTTTATTCTGATTGACATACGCAATTCTTATTATTACAACGTAGTTTTGTGAAAGTGTGACGTTGATAGAATTAGTAAGGTTTTTCACCTACTGATATACGCTATGTTTATGAATGTAACATATATGTTAGATCACTGCTTATTTGTTAACAATAACAAATGTGATTTTGACATGTTTGATCACTTGTTGATTATAATGGAACAGTGGGTTACCAAAGTAGGCATCCACTTGTTGATTATAATGGAACAGTGGGTTACCAAAGTAGGCCAAGATAAAGTTACTAACATTATGTTCCACCCGGTTATTTGTCTAATTGATACTTGGTACTGGTGTATTTAGGCGAACTGGTAGTGGTCGATGACTAAGTATGTTGGCTGTTGTAAATCGAGTACTCACGTACTTGAAAGAAACCATGATTATGGTTTAGAATATAATTTCCATAAATATGGTTGCAAAGTGCAACTGCATGTCATGGCTAATTAATTGCGCAATTGACATGAGAACCAAAACATAGATTTGAAACTTTGGCAAGTGAATCACATGTTATGGAACGTACAATCTTTTCAGTTCTTGCTAATTTGTACATTTATTATTGGCCAGAAGAATGTTGTATATGAAATCAAATGTTTGCTCAAGAATTATGGATATTATAAATTCTTTGTTGTGACCAACAATTGATTTGAACAACAACTCGTTTTCCGAGTATTGGAATTTGAATATTGGACGTATGTAAACACGTTCCATATACGGATCCATATGTTGTGTCTATCATTTTTTAATATGTGGATGTTATGACACGAGTGCTCTAGCACTTGGTTCCGGTAGCAACAAGAATTCTTTAAGAACTATAACGATAAAGTGATGTGAGTTGGAGTAGTGATCAAGAAAAATATACATCCATAAGTATTGGATTTTATGCTTGGTATTAATGTAATGTCTTGAGGTCAAAAGAAAAAGTTGTACAACGTATTCAACTATGGCATCATAAGTCGTTGTTTTCTTGTTTAAAAGAAGTTTAATTGTTAAATGACTTGTTAATAAACATTGTGTTATGTTTAAAAGTCAATGCTAACTATTAATAGTGTACCACTTGACGAAGTGGTTAGCTAGGGACTTATTGTATAAGTCGATAATAGGGATGAAAAGTCCAATAAATCTTCTAACTGTGAGATACCCAATTCCCCTCTAATACAACGTTAGAGGCTGAATTCAATGTGGAAAGCTCACACTTAGAGATTGGAATACATGTTATATTATCCCAAGGTATGTGTTCGGACCTGCAAGATAAAGAGGTTGAAGTTTATCTTCTTAATAGTTCTTTTGAAAAAATGCAACGTAGGGCATGATTAAAAGAAACTACCTATATGAGTATGAAGTTTTGCCGCTTCAATAAGCTTGGACTTGGCTTAGTATATACTCACGAATGGATAGGGACGCATGGCTTGTAAAGCGTCAAGTATAAACATTGGATAGAAACTTGTGTGTATACTATCTTCAGGTATTCAAATGGGTTGACGGGTTCAGACACCTTGGTTCTCGAATATTTGGAATGTGTAGTATACTAAGATGAAAATTAAATCGCAAGACATTTTTATTTATGCAAGAGTTTGATTTGTTTTGATTATTTGGGAAATCAAGGATTACACTAAAATGAGAGAGGATTGTTGGTGATTTTATTGTCATCAAACATTTTATGTAATAGTGATTTACCCGAGACCAAATGGATTAAAGTTAATCTATAATATGGGTTAGGTGGTGCGGAGTGCACGCTCGTATAAGTTTATATAATCATAAAAGACAAAGGTTGGTGATACGAACATTAACGACATCTTAAAGAGTCACTAAGACATTTAGGAATGTCACTAAAGGTTGTGCCTTGTGACATAAGTAAATTGTCGTAGATGAGAAGTTGGTTTTGACTTTTCTCGAAGGTCATGACTTTTTATTATAAGATATGAGTATAACTTCTCATGCCAACCGTCATCATGGTTTCTTTATAAACTGTTTTTTGGTCTTTGTTTTATATGGATATGAAAAACAATATTCGAATGTGAACATTCGTATCAATAACAAACACAACAAATTATTCAATGTTTTGCTCACTTTCTTTTGCCTAAAATTTGAGTGTTCATTCTTGTCTTATCCCTATACAAATTTCTTGTAACCCAAGGCAATCAATAGGGTAGAAATATTGTATCAGGAAAGTGGACTTTTTACACGATTCAACTCAAGTTTGACTTGTTGACTTTTACTATGCGTAAAGCAGTTACGGTATAACCGAATGTCAATCAACCAAACTCCTACTATAACAAGTCTCTTATTCAAATTCCTATTTTCTAAACATTTACAGTTACGTATGATCACTTACCGTGAACTTTTCCCGCGCACCGCAAAAAAAAAACAACAGACAACGTGTACCGGCACGACGGAAACCGGATCTTATATTTAACTTTTCAAAATAGTAAAATAAACTTATTTTGATAGATTATTTCATACATCACGAAAACGTTTGAGTAAAACGCGAAATTTCGGGTTACGCATACGCTAACGGGAAACGGCTGGCAACGCGAAACTTAAATCGCTTCCAACACATTAAAGGAAAACATTAACATTAAGTCGACTTCCTTTGTCGATACTAAAACTTCTAAGCACATTTTGTAACGTGAACTTTATTTTGAGAACACACGGTTTTGAGTTATATTCAAATTAGTCACGGTATCATAACCCGACACAAGACAAAAAGGCATGGGATCCTTTTTCTCTATGTCCTAGCCGACCACACCAAGGGGGACATCACTCCCACAATATTGGAACACTAGTGGTCCTTCTTTGTCTTATATCTTTCAAATTCACATACACATTTATTATATTCAAACATTATCTTTCCCCCAAATAAGCAGAAGCAGATTGTTATATCCAAGCATTCTTAAATGCTTATCTGTTTGAATATAAGCAGATAAGAAAATAAGCAGTCCCAAACACCCTTAAATCCTGTTTGTTTAGTTTGTAACTATACATTTGGCGAATTAATAATTGTAGTGCTTTCATAGTTGTTTTGGCCTTGTGTTCTGAAACTAATTCCATGTGTATACCTGTTTTATCATCACCAACCATCATGTTCAATATCATATGGAGTTTTGGTAGGCCGTTTAATTTTTCAATTGAACTATTAAGCAAAGTTTATGTAGCATATAATGATAGGTTTTAATAGTAGATTATTTTGTAGGCAACAAGAATATTGTGGGATGGATATGATTAGCAACCTTCCCCCACATATTATAGAAATTGTCTTATGTTTTCTATCGATTCAAGAGGATGCAAGGACAAGTATCTTATCGAGGGAATGGAGGTATCGTTGGACCAACGTTCCTAAAATTGTGTTTGAGGAGGCTAAGTTTCAAGTATCATATGATGTGGCTGAGTCGTCTGTTGTGGATCAACCTCTTAACGAATCAAGTAATAGACAAATACGAGTAATGTTTAGGACAAATAGATTTTTTCTGCTATATCCCAAGTGGTGTTAATACACGATGGTCCAATACATGAGTTTGCCCTTGACATGCTCCCGGATGACGACGACATTAAAAATCACACATGTGTTGAGATTGATCGTATAATATTTCATTTGTCGAGGAAACATACTGTCAAGAAATTAACAACTAACTTAGATAATGGGATATATGAGCTACCCTACTCACTCTTCTCGTTTTCTCACTTAAGCGACTTGTCTCTTGTTGGCTGTTGTCTTAGCCATAAACCAACATTCAATGGATTTCGTAAACTTAGAAGCTTATTACTAGATGGCGTATACATCTCTCAAAAAACACTTCTACATCTCCTATCAAGTTGTCCATTGCTCAAGAACGTGACTCTGGTAATTTCTTTTTTAGATCGAATATCGATTCTTGTAAGCTTTCATATCTTATGTGACTATTGTAAGTTTGTTACAGGAAATTGACAGTAGATATATCGATATGGATGAGAGTACTACAATTATAAATCTATTCGAGTCTTTACGAATGATTAAAAGTCTGTCTATTCAGTTTACCGTCCTTAAGGTAATTTTTTAACATGGTATATGATTGATTTTTTACTTTTTTTTCTTTTGAAAGGTAACATGTTGGTCTATAATTGAATTAACTTGAGAAAAATAGTTGACTTATTACCAACACCTTTGTTTTGGTCCTTCAAGTTGTTTGTGTATGATAGAGCTCCACAAGAGCTTCCAGCCTTATTAAGCCATTTCAAATACTTCTATACATACGAGGTACCTTTCACTTAAAAATGCGGGTTATCTTGTCTTGTTCTTTTGATCAGAAACTCCCCGAACTTGGAGAAACTTGAGGTAATAACAGAAATCCATCTTATGTCAAATTAGTTTTGATCCTTATGTCAAAATACTAACGAATAGTATAGTGACAATAGAGAGCTCGATGAAGATGACTCCGATATGGAAGATGAGTTGTGTATGGTAGGTGACTTATACTCTTTTACCGTAGATAGCTATTCATATATTTGGCTGGAACATCTGAACGAAGTACATTTTAGAGGTCTTAAGACTGGGAGAACG
>BQNB010040320.1:33249-47492 GCA_026074375.1 Tanacetum coccineum
ACATCCTTGTGAATGTTCAGTGTATCTATTTTGAAATTAAGATTTTTCAAAATATCGATTTGATAAATGAACATGATCACGTATGTTGCAGCCCTTAAACTTTTGAAACCACTATCTCTCATGTCTAAATTGGTTGAACCGAGTATTTGAGTTATTAATATTGTATTAAGGCATCATTCAAGGTTATTAGTGCATATGGGTATCATGAAACAGAGCATCTGTTTTAAAACTGAATTAGAGCATCAGTTTGTTTTGTTTTGTTTAATGCATATGTTTTAGTAATGTATTAGGGCATCAATTTGTTTGTTTAGTGCATATGTATTAAAACAATAAGGCATTTGTATGTAATATTGTATTAAAATAATAAGGCATATGTGTAGAGTGTTTTAGTGCATCTGTATTCAAATAATAATGAGTTACTACATCTACAAAATGTGTTATAACATATGATAAGAGCATCGTTTAGTTAGGGCATCTATTTTTTTGTTTAGTGCATCTATGAACAAATTGGGTATCACTGTGTATGTTTAGGGCATCTGTTTGTATGAAAATTAAGGCATCATTGTGTTACATATGTTAGTATGATAAGAGCATCATGTTATAAGTTAAGTAATTTGTTTATTTCATTATCGAATCTAAAATAAGCGTTAACACGTCTATTAGTATGATAAGGGCATCAATCGACTTGTTACATATTTGTTTTATATAATTAGTGCATCAAAAAAATGTGTTACGGCATCTATAGTATGATAAGAGCATCATGTTAAGTTAGAGCATATGTTTGTTTTGTTTAGTGCATATGTTTGTTTTCGTTTAGGGCATTTGTTTGTTTTGTTTAGTGCATCTGTTTGTTTTCTTTTAGGGCATCTGTTTGTTTTGTTTAGTGCACCTATTTGTTTTCTTTCTAACGGTGAGAAATACTCATACACAGTTAGTGTGGATCACTTGATTATTATTATTAATATTATTGCAAATAAGATGCTTATTTAGTTGTAAGTTTGGTTTGGTTCGGTTTTGGACCGATGCCCACACCTAGTTCATAAGCGTAAGCGGATAACCTTATAAGCCACAAAAATGAGCCTACGAGCTTATCAATTTTTTTTAGTAAGCTAAAAGCCCATTAAATAAGCTAAAATATTCACATCCTAAATCATATTGATGTAAGTTACTTTTTTTTAGATTAATATCAACAACTCTATGACTTGTTTACTTAATATGTTGCATTTGACGCAGGAGTTTTGTTGAATTTGACGTAGGTGGTCTTCTTCGATATCTAGAGATGTTTGATTGCTAATTTTTGTTGTCAAAAGACAGTGGTTTGGTTGCTAATTTTTGTCGTCAAAGAGTTTATTTGGTTGCTGTTTTTTAACAACAAAACGGGTTTTTTGGCTGTCGTTTTTTGATGTTAATATAAGGTTGTTTGGATGCAGTTTTTTATTGTCAAACGGGCATGTTTGGGAGTTGTTTTATGCCATCAAAAGGGGTTGTCTGATTTCTATTTTATGAAGCCAAAAGGGTTGTTTTGCTGTTGTTTTTTTCTGTCAAAAGGGTATATTTTGGCTGTTGTTTTCATGTCAAAAGAAGGTTGTTTAGCTGATGTTTTTTGATGTCAAAACAAGCCTATTTAGTTGGGTTTTTTTTGCTGTTAAAACGAGTTATTTAGTTGGGGTTTTAATAGTCAAAAAGGCTATTTAATTGTTGTTTTTTGTTGTCAAAATGGCCTGTTTGGTTGGTCGTTTTGATGTAATGACATGTTTGGTTGGTTGATGTGATTACTTTTTATTTATCTTTTAATTTGATGGTTATTTAAAGGTTATATGGAAACATGGTCATAGATGAAAGATGACTTATAACGATACAATGCACATGGTCATATATGGAAACATGGTCATATATGGAAACATGGTCATAGATTTATTGTTAGATTCTATATGCACTAACACAACACGATAATGTAATATGTTAGATTTTTTGTGTTGTGTTGTGTTAGGGCATTTGTTTGGTTAATTTATAGTATCAGGATATAGATTAAAAGTGTATGTTTTATAAATTTAATGAATTTGTTATATTATAGTATCGCAATATAGTGTACATTATATGTTTGAAAATGTTTAAGGCATTCGTTCTGCTTGGTTAATTTAAGGCATCTGTTTGGCAGTACTAACTATAGTACTGCCAGACTTAACTTAGTACTGCCAGACTTAACTTAGTACTGCCAAAACTAACTAATACTACCAGACTTAACTGTTATACAACCAGTATTAAGTCTTTTACAATATATTTCCCAACAGTTGAAAAGGCTCTGATACCACTAGTAGGTCCTTGGTCTTGGATCTATATAGCCTTTTCATGATAATAGCTAACTTGAATAAATACAAATCAACTATGTGAGAGACACTGACTATGAATATCAAGTGTTAATGCGGAATCTTAACACAAGAAGTAAGAAGAACAATAATACTAATTTTGCGATTGATTTCTATTAAGCTTCAATGCTTCTATTTGATATATATAACTCTATGCCATGGGGTTCCTTTTATACACCAAGGAAACCCTAGAAGGATTTACAAAACGTGTTAAAGGATAATAATATCCTTTCCTAAGATATCTCCTAAAATATCTCTAAGATAACTATTACCTATATTCTGTTACATAAAACAGACCTTAACTAATGTACGGAAACAGTACTAACTATAGTTACTGCCACTTACCAAGTACTAACTATAGGACTGACCAGACTTCAATTTAAGATACCTGCCATACTTAACTTAGTACTGCCAGAACTAACTAATACTACCAGACTTAACTGTTATTTAAACAAGTATTAAGTCTTTTACAATATATTTCCTAACAATCCTCCCCTAACTTGAAATCTTCACTGTGACTTTCAAGATTCTTCAAGGTTTCCATTTGAGCTTCCTCTAGGATGTTTGTAAATAAAACTCTTCACATTATTCTTGAGCTTACACATTCTTAAATTATCTCTTTTTGATCATTGCTGCCATAAATCTTTAAACAACTTTTCAGCAAACCCTTCATATCAGCAATCAACAACATATAGTTTTAGACTATTCTTTTCATCACTTCAGTGTGTTAACTCCGTGAGAGGTGAATCATGAAACTTTAAGTGGATTTGATTTGTCTCTTTACCAGTTAGGCCATTTACTTTGGAGTAGTCGTCCTTTGGCCACCAGAAAGTGCATGTCCATGGGTGACCTGAAAAACCATTTAAACTCTCAGTCATGAACAATTGGTAAGTTGAATACCAATATGGTTTTTTGGGCAAAACCATATTTATAGCACTAAACGGATTTGATATGCCTTTACCTGTAGCCTGTTTCCTCAGGCTAGTCATCCTTTGGCACCTAGAATAATGTAAATTCTATGGGTGATGGATTACCATTGTAACTCTTTGTACATGAAACTTGGGTGACTTACATGTACCATACACGTTTTGGTATAAAGTGTCAACATCTTAATATGGAATGCAAGTTGTCTTTCGACCATAAGCCATAACCACATGGAACTAGTTATGGTTTTTCCACAGCCTTTACCACAATCCATAAACTTGAGGGCTAGCCAACTCTTTACTAATTAGATATGGTGAGTTGATAACCATACAATTTTTGGCAAATTGTTAGCCATTAAAGGATTTGAGAAGTCTTTACCAATAGTCGTTTGCTCTGGACTAGCCCAGTCCTGTATGTCGGTTAGACATGGTGGATGATAACCATTAGTTAAGTTAGTGATAGCACCTCCACCTACGTGTTGTCTCTCTCTCTCCATCCTATATATCTAACTCATCATCTTCATTACTTACCTATTGCCAGTGTTTTCCATCATTTTCAAAAAGTCTGTGCAATCCTTATTTTGGAGTTTTCCTCTTGAAGCTTTTTTATTGCATAGCTTTGCATACCTCAGCAGTTTTAAATGATATTTTCTTTCAGTCACATATAAATATTTGATGACCTAAGGTTTAAGCAATGTACGGTTCAAACAGTGTACTCTGCAAGTATCATAATATCTCCAACTTATGATCCTTTGTTGACCTAATAAACTCCAAATAGGATTTGTTCTAAGGGGTTCCTCAAACATATTCTTTAAGTATTCCCAAAGCACCTTCTCAAGCTCATCCTCTGGTCCATTCATACCATATCTATTCATGACAATCCTATATAATTCAGTAAGATCATCCCTAGTTATATCCTTCAGCATAGCTCCAAAATTTATGTACACTATTTCAGTTCCATCTTCCCTAACAATTTAGTACACACCTCTCTCTCTTTACTTGATGATCTTATAAGTAGCAATACTTGGTGATTTCATAGCTACAGGAACAGGATTAATAGGAATTTTAGTACATGAAGCAGAATCATCTTGTTCACTAGCTTCATCTGGATCTTCAGAATCATCCTTATCAAGGTCTGTATGTAATCCTTTCCTTGCCATATGTTTTCTCCTCTTTCTAGTCTTCTTGGTTGGCTCATCATCTTTTGCTTCATCACTCTTTAGTCTTTTTGAAGTCTTTGTTTGGAGCTCTTCACCAAATCTTTTCAGACTATCTTTAGTAGCTTCAAAGTTTATTGGTGCAAAAGATTCAACCTGCTTCACCAGCTTATCAAATTCTTCTTTCACTTATTTAAAACTTAAATTCTTCAGCTGAGATAGCTTCCATGTCCCCTGATTCTTTAAGTAATTCATCATATATGTTCTCAGCTGTGATAGGGTCATGGGCTTATTTCTTTTAGCTCTTGCTCTTTCTTCTGAAAAATGTTTCTTCCTTTGATTCACTAGATCAACCATCTTCTTTGCAAAGTCTTCTCCTTTTAAGTCACTTCCTAGCACACTCTTTGACAACTCTGCATTAGCTTCAATCTTTGCTCTAATTAGATCCCAATCTTCATCTGTGTAATGCTGAGTTTCAAATTAAACTTGAGCTCTTCTTTTCTTTTGTTGCTCATTTAATTCTTCTTCTTCTGCTATTCTTTGTGCCAAGAGAGAATCCAAGTGTACTTGTTTAGCCACTTCTTCTTCTCCAAAGTAACCAATTTGACATAGCTTCATTGAGACTAGCTTCCTCCTGTGAATTGTTTCCCTTAGTCTTCTTAGGAGCTTCTTCATAGATTCATAGGCGCTTTTCCTTCTCTTTGGCCATTATCAGGGAAGGGAAATGGATTTTTAATACTGTCCCGTATCTAACTTGTCTACTAACAGTTCTAACTGTGCCATAACTAGTACTAACTTAATACTGCCAAGTATTAACTCCTTCAGCTACCCAGTACTAACTTCATCTTGAAAATCCAAGCTCGAGGAAACTTCTTTTCCTTAGTTCTTTCCTTCTTTATAACCTCCTTCCTTATCTATTGACTTTGGTTTTGAGAAGCAACCCTAGAGGAGAGTTTTAGTGCTTCTATATGTAGTAGGGTTATGTCTTCAATTGTCCTCCCCTGAAGCATTGACGTTAGTCTTAGAAGGCGTAACCAGCCCTCATTGTACCAAAGAAACTAGAGGATCACTTGAACTTTTCCCTCCCCTGATCCTCAGGTTTTCTTCCCTCTTCAGAGTACGATAAGACCACATTTCTCCTTTTCAAATAACTTCCCGCTTCTTTCCCTTTCTTGACCAACTTCACAATAGCACTCCCCATTGTCACGTGTTTGTTGCGACCTTTCTAGACTATCAACTCTTGTCATTAATTGAGGAACTAATTGAAGCAAATCATCCACAGTCATCTGTCCAGGGTATGCTCATGTGGTGGTGTGGAGAAGTGCTGGTGTGCAGGGGGATGATTCCTCAAAAAGTGTGTTTCCTAAGTTCGGGTCAGTTTCAGTGATAGGCTGTAGGTGTAGACGAGGGTAGGAGCAGTTGTAGGTGGTGAGTGTACTGTGGTAAAGCTGTAGATGGTCAGGATTATTGAGTGTGGGAGTGTGATAGGTTGAGATTTGAGCCACATCAGAATGTTCTTGACCTTGCATAAGTTACGTAGTCGCAACACGCAGCATGCATGAACAAGGTCTTTGGGTGCCCCTGAAAACCCTTTCATATTCCCAAAAATCTTTTTGGTCAGGGTCACAGCCAGATAAAGGTGTTTGTTTTCGTTTGAATATCCAAAATTCAGTTGCTCAGTGAAATATGGATACATCAAAACTTTGTTTTGCTTTTTCAAGTTTGCACCTTGCATCAAAGGGATTAGTTTTCAAAATTATAAACCTCTGCCAGTGGAAAGGACAAATCAAAGCAGTAGCAATATGTTTTCCTACCAAATTGATCCCATCACCACTCTTTAAAGCTTATACAATGCAAATATGATGGACTAAAATCGCCATTGGGGTGCCTGTGAAAAATGCTTTCCCAAAGGTAAAGAATCCATCAAGTGGTACCCCATATTCCTATCCCCCTTAAAAAAATTTCATTATTTGGCAACTTGGTATCCCTGAAAGCATCTGCTAGTTGAAGATTATTTCTAATAGACGCCTTAGTGATTGTATACACAATGGTATCAATAGTTACATGTAATTCTAGAGTCCCATAAGCAAGAGTGTTGGCAGTAGCAGTCTGCCAAAACTGTTTGACTAAGGAATCATAGATAGTAGGATTAGTAGTTAAAGCATACCTGAGGTTGGAACCTCGTAGAAAATCCACTATTTCTGCAAACCTTACACTTTCATCAGGCTTGCTCAAAAAACCCACTTGATTATGTTTGTCACAGTATTTTAATTGAGCCATAATTCGACAGTAGTAACAAAAGGTAGTGGCGTGGACAAAACATTTACTGGGTTTAGTTAATATTATTTATAAAAATAAAGAATATTTTTACTTTGGGAAGAGGATATAGCAATAAAAAGATAAGTACGAAAGAGAAATCAAACTTTATCTATATATAGCTTCTTTGTTAATCGACAAAAAAGCCGTAAAAATCTGTAACGGTAACATTTAAACAGTGTTTAAACAGAAAAGTTAATTTTCCCGCAACCAGCACTAACAATAACTTACCAGTATTAAAATTTACACTACCAGACTTAACTTTGGTCAACCATAATTAATTACGTTACAACCCGAATTAATTCTATTTCAACCAGAAGTAAGTATTTACTGAAGACTTACAAAAACAAAGGCCTTATCACACCTCCCTTACACCTGGAAATCCATGTTATTCCTGCAAGAATTTGTCAGATATGTAGCCTTTGCTACCTCCAAAGGTAACAGATCCCCCATTGAATTCTTCAAAATCCTCCAGTTGATCCTTGTTACCTGTCATGTGCCCTGAGCATCCACTATCAAATATACCTTTGTCTACCATGTTCTTCAGTGGATGATCCTGCACATGAAAAAAAGAAAATTAGTTTCTCTTAGGGACCCAGGCCTTTACAGGCTTAGGTCTGCCTTGTGGACCTTTAGCATTTACAGTTCTAATAAAAGTTGGTCCACTGTCACAATTGGAGTTTGGTTTAGAGTTTCTCCAATTATAACCTATTGAGGTCTTAACAGCAGATCCCCAATTTCCCTTTTCAGCATGAGAATGTGTTGTAGTTTTTGCAAAGGGTCTTTTTACAGATGAATATGATTTAGAAAAATGCCTTTTCTGATTAAATTGATTCACCTGTGGTCTTTTAGGACTAAAATTGTTTGATGTCCTGATAGGTACTAGCGGTCTAGATCTAACAGTATTAACATTAGTAGTAACTTGTATTAACTTAAGGACCTAATCAGATTTAATAGCTTGTCTACCCAGTATTAAATACTTTGTCCTAACAGAATTACATATTTGCCCAAACCAGTTTTAATTTGTATGGTCTCTGGAAACAAATTGATTAGAATGATTAACTGTTTGCCATTAGTCCATATGGTGTTTCCTTCTCCCTATTACAGTATTAAAAACCCTTTGTTTCTTAAACTCAGCCTCTCTTGCCATTTTCTTTTCATAATAGTCACAATCTTTGATCAAATGACTTAGGCTACCACAAACAAAACATTTCTTCTTTGTGAAAGAGTAACCTTCCCCTAGTTCTCTTTCATCATAGCATTCCATTCTTACCTGTAAACTAGGAGGTTCTTGATCTTTGATTGGTGGCCTAGGAGTTTTTATATGTGTGACACAACTAGGGTCAAACCTCTTTTTGATTTTGGGCCAGACACACTTTTTCATTTGTTAGAATAGGTATAGACAATACACTTTTGAAGTACTTTTGAGATCTCAGATTCAAATCAAAGATGTACAAAGGAAGTTCATTAGATCCTGCAATGTCATTAGATTGAAGGTAGAAACATTCACTGGATCTATCATCTGTTACCACTGGGTTAGCTCTTGGGGTCCCTTTTACACTAAACATACAAAGATATCAATTATTCTTGTGGTTTCGGAGTATAATCTCCACTAGGGATGTGGAAACACCTTAAAATCATTAGTTTTTATAAAAATTTTTCTATTGTACAACAGGTTTTCCAACTGAGTCCTCTTTTGAACAATTAAAGAAACAGAAAAATTCATTTTTCCTCATAACTTAGAACCTCATGTTTGATTGTATATTCAATGACCCTAGCCAACTTTACTATTTGAAACATTGCAGAATTAATTAATCTCCAAAGGATTCTTGGAAAGAATCCTTTCTATGAATCTTAATGTTTTCTTGCATAGCTTCCTTTTCTTTTACAGGGTTTCATTTATTCTCCTATATCTTTTAAGCTTTTCATCTTTTTCATATATTTAATTTGCCTGAAATGTAGCTTTTTCATTTAAGAGTAAATGTTGTTGTTTTGAAAGTAACAAGTTGAGCTTCTAGTTTCTTAACAGTATGACCTATAGGCAAGCTATTTATGTTCTGTCACCTAACTGATTCATTTGTTCCAACAACAGTGTTTAGGGTATTGTATGAATCAATGCAGTTTTAGCACACAAAGATACCTCACTCTTGAGCTGTAGCCATGAGTGCATGATTTGTCTCTTAACTTAGTATGTTTTCCCACATTTACAATCCCATCATCCATTATCAGCAAGCCATTGATTTTCTCTTACTATCCCAGCTTTTCTTGTGTTATAAATCGGTCTCTCTTCTTCTTTCCATCATGTGTCCCCTTTGTTGTACATTCCCTAGCAAAGTGACCAGTGTTGTGACAATTGAAGCATTCAAGCTTCCTTGTTTGTCAAAAACCAGCAGGTGTTTTTCCATTCAACACGAATCTCTTATGGTTTTCTTATAGAACTTCTTCATTCGAATAGCAATCATTGCTATCTGCCAGTTTATGTCCATCTCTTCAATGTCCAAGTCATCAATTTGTTCCAGGTCTTCATGAAGCAAGTCCCAGTCCTCTGATTGTTTGGCAAAGAGGGAGTAAATAACTTCATCAGCAAAACCAGCAAGAACTTCTTTTTCAGGAATATTGGTTGAAGAAGTAGAAGGAGTGCAAGTACTGTAGGCCAGTACAGTAAAAAACTAGACATAACCTTATAAGTGCTGCTTTTTGCTTTGTGAAAAAAAAGCCCCCAACATTTTGAGCACTTGAAGATGTTTTTGAGGCACCTTGGATTTCCTGCTCAAAAACCCTAAGGTTATTGTACAAATCATCAATAGATAAAGTGTCAACATCTGGTTTAGTTCTCATAGTCATTGCCAGATTAGACCATGCTGGGGGCAAAGATCTGAGAAACTTATGATTTGCATCCTCAGTTGATACTTCAGCACCATGAGCTTCCAACTGAGAAAGTAATTGTTGGAATCTATCATATCCCTTTTCTAACCCTTCTGAACTAGATATTGTAAATGCTTCAAACTGTTGTTTGAAAAATATCCTTTGCATTTTCTTTGAATTTGCAATACACCAAACCTAGTTCTGATGGCTTCCGTGAGATTCTTTTGCATATCCATTCTGAATCTTCTCATATGGCTCCTTGGAATGGCCCTTAAGCAAGATATTTTAGCCTGCTTTCCTTTTTAAGAGCTTGAATTTCTGATCCAGTCTACTGGTGGAAAGTCTTCAAAACAAATACATCCTTTCAGTTTAAAATTCTCTTCTTGGAGTTTCCATTGACTTACTTCCCAAACATCTTGTCAATGTATCAAGGTAATGATCCATCCTCTATGGCTATCTATTTCATACTCCCTCCTTCTTTAGAATTAGGAGTTTGATATTTAAGATAGCAGTTGTTGTTTGAGGAATCATATGTTGTTTTTGTTTAGGTGCAATACCAGTGTCTGATGATCTTCATGGTTTGATGCTTCATCAGCATAAGATGTAGAGAGAACTCATTATTAGCATGGTTGTGACATTTTGTAAAGAATAGTCAGGAGGTGTTTAGTTTTTCTGGTTCTAGTGATTCTTCTTACGCAGAGTCCTCTATTGGCTCTGATCCACTTGTAGGTTCCTTGGTCTTGATTTAATAGGCCTTTCAAGAATGCTAACTTTGAATAGAAATCCAAATCAACTTGTGAGCCAGACACTTGACTCTGAATATCAGTGTTACATGCGGAATCTTAACACAAGTAATTAAGAAGAAAATATATTAATTTTGCTTTTAATTTCAATTAAGCTTCATGTTCTATTCGATATATATAACTCTATGCCATAGGTTCCTGTATACACTACGGAAAACCCTAGCAGGCTTTACAATCGTGGTGAACCTCCTCCCCCCACTCCACACTCAACCCCACCCTCACCCCCGAGTGAAAGGATAATTAATATCCTTTCCTAGAAATCTCCTAAAATATCTCTAAGGATAACTAGTAACCTCTTTTTCTGTACATAAACAGACTTAACAACATATACGACCAGTACTAACTATAGTACTGCCACTCTACCAGTACTAACTATAGTACTGCCAGACTTAACTTAGTACTGCCAGAACTAACTAATACTACCAGACTTAACTGTTATACTACCAGTATTAAGTCTTTTACAATATATTTCCCAACAATCCTCCCCTAACTTGATCTTCACTTGTGAACTTCAAGTTTCTTCAAGTGTCTTCCATTTGAGCTTCCTGAGGATGTTGTAAATAAAACTCTTCAAATTATTCTTGAGCTGCAATTCTTCAAATTATCCCTTTTTTGATCTTTGCTGCCACAACTCTTCAAAAACTTTTCAGCAACCCTTCATATCAGCAATCAAATCATATAGTTTCAGACTATTCTCATCACTTCCAGGTGTGTTAACTCCTGTGAGAGGTGAATCATTGAAACTTTAAATGGATTTGATGTCTCTTTACCAGTTAGCCATTTACTCTGGAGTAGTCAGTCCTTTGGCCACCAGAAAGGTGCATGTCCATGGTTGACTGAAAACCATTTCAACTCTCAGTACATGAAACATTGGTGAGTTGAATACCATATGGTTTTTGGCAAACCATTACAGCCATAAACGGATTTGATATGCCTTTACCTGTAGCCGTTTGCTCAGGGCTAGTCAATCCTTTGGCACCTAGAAAAGGTAAATTCCATGGTGGATTGATGACCATGTCAACTCTTTGTACATGAAACTTGGTGAGTTGATGTACCATCCACTTTTTGGTAAAGTGTCAACCATCTAATATGGATTTGCAATTTGTCTTTACCATAAGCCATAATCTTATGGACTAGTTATGGTTTTTCCACAGCCTTTACCACAAACCATAAACTTGTGGGCTAGCCAACTCTTTACTAACCAGATATGGTGAGTTGATAACCATACAATTTTTGGCAAATTGTCAGCCATTAACGGATTTGAGAAGTCTTTACCAAGAGCCGTTTGCTCCTGGACTAGCCAGTCCTTATGTTTGTTAGACATGGTGGACTGATAACCATTTGTTGTGTTAGTGCATAGCACCTCCACCAAGTGTTGTTCTCCTCATCTCCATTACTTCCTAATACCAGCTTGCTTCTCTATCCATTTCAACAGTTTGTAGCAATCCTCATCTGGTTTTCCTCCTTGAAGCTTTTTATCTAGCATAGCCTTACATACCTCAGCAGATAAAGGATATTGTCTTTCAATCAACATATAAATATCTGATGACTATAAGTTTAAGCAATGTACTCTGCAGGTGGTATAATATCTCCAACTTATGATCCTTTGTTGACCTAATGAATTCCAAATAGGATCTGTACTAAGAGGTTCCTCAAACATATTCTTTAAATATTCCCAAAGCACATTCTCAAGCTCATCCTCTGGTCTATTCATACCATATCTATTCATGACAATCCTATATAATTCAGTAAGATCATCCCTAGTTATATCCTTCAGCATAGCTCCAAAATTTATGTATACTATATAAGTTCCATCTTCCCAAACAATTTGGTACATACCTTTCTCTCCTTGCTTAATTATCTTATAAGTAGCTATGCTAGGTGATTTCATAGCTATAGCAACAGGATTAATAGGAATTTTAGTACCTAAAGCAGAATCATCTTGTTCACTTGCCATTTGTTTTCTCCTCTTTCCAGTCTTCTTGGTTGGCTCATCATCTTTTGCTTCATCACTCTTTAGTCTTTTTGAAGTCTTTGTTTGAATTTCTTCACCAAATATTTTTAGACTATCTTTTGTAGCTTCAAAGTTTATAGGTGCAAAAGATTCAACTTGCTTCACCAGCTTATCAAATTCTTCTTTTACTTCTTCAAAACTTAAATTCTTCAGCTGAGACAGCTTCCATGTCCCCTGATTCTTCAAGTAATTCATCATATAAGTTCTCAACTGTGATTGGGTCTTGGGCTTATTTCTTTTAGCTCTTGCTCTTTCCTCTGCAAAGTGTTTCTTCCTTTGATTTACTAGTTCAACCATCTTCTTTGCAAAGTCTTCTCCTTGTAAGCCACTTCCTAGCACACTCTTTGACAACTCTGCATTAGCTTCAATCTTTGCTCTAATAAGATCCCAATCTTCATCTGTGTAATGCTGAGCTTCAAATTGAACTTGAGCTCTTCTTTGCTTTTGTTGCTCATTTAATTCTTCTTCTTCTGCAAGTCTTTGTGCTAAGAGAGAATCCAAGTGTACTTGTTTAACCTTTTCTTCTTTCTCCAAAGTATCCAATTAGATAACTTCAGCAAGACTAGCTTCCTCCTGTAGAATATGTTCCTTAGTCTTCTTATGGGCTTCTTCAATGATCATAGGAGCTTTTCCTTCTCTTTGGCCTTTATCAGGGGAAGGAATGGACTTTTTAATACTGTCAGTACTAACTTGTCCACTAACAGTACTAACTTTGCCACTAACAGTACTAACTTTAATACTGCCAGTATTAACTCCTTCAGCATACCCAGTACTAACTTCTTCTTGAAAATCCAAGCTAGTGACAACCTTCTTTCCCTTAGTCTCTTTCCTTCTCTTATACCTCCTTCCCTTATCTATTGACTTTGGCTTTTGAGAAGCAACCCTGGAGAGAGTTTTAGCTGCTTCTAATGTAGTAGGGCTTATGTCTTCAACTTGTTCCTCCCCTGAAGCATTGACAGTAGTCTTAGAAGGAGTAACCAGCCCTTGTACCAAAGAAACTAGAGGATCATCTTGACTTTTCCTCCCCTGATCCTCAGGTTCTTCCTCTTCAGAGTCTGATAAGACCACATTTCTCCTTTTCAAAATACCTTCCAGCTTCTTCACCTTCTTGACCAACTTCACAATAGCACTCCCCATTGTCAGCTTGGTTTGCTTGAGATCCTTTTCCAGACTATCAATTCTTGTCACTAACTGAGGAACTAACTAGAGCAAATCATCCACAACCACTCCTCTTTCATCTCTTTTATTTCTGTAGACCCACTTTGTACCAATCACCTTCATTCCGTGAGGCAGATCTACAAGAACCCATACTTGTTGTAGCTTGAACTGTAACAACTCTTTTTGCATGGCTTGAACCCAACTGTCATCTTGTAGAGCTTCAGCAATCTTTTTAGGTTCCTCCTGAGATAGAAAATAGGCAAACAAACAATGCTGTTGATCTTTGTGATTATTTCTTTGCTGCTTTTGAATATAACTGAAAAGAGCATGAGCTCCTGATTTTTGCTGCACTCTGCTTCTAGTTTGCACAGCTGACTTAGGATCGCCAAGTATTTGACTTTTTGGGTAAATATTGTAAATCCTAAGAGTAGGAGTAGGACTGACTTCAATTTGTGTTGGTAAACTGTTGAAGTCAGTTATCACTCCCTCCTCATCATAAGATGCCTCATCAAAAATTCATGCTCTGGCATAGGTGAATCATCATGATCAAGCCTACTAGTATTAACTGTCTAACTACCAGTATTAACTGAAGGAGTACCGGTAGAGTTGTTTTCAGGTACTATCCCTAAATGCTTTAGGGT
>BQNB010040321.1:0-25648 GCA_026074375.1 Tanacetum coccineum
GTTGTCCCATGTATGGAAATGCAGGAAAAGGACTCCATTGATTATACATAAGAGGTTGAAATTGTTGTTTATGTTGTGTTCCATAGTTCCAAACTACTTGGCGATAATCACTTTTGGGGTATAGGCTACTAGGTCTCCTATGGGTCGTTTTAGGGGGCGTTTGGATTTTACTTTTTCCATGTCCTTGACCGAGTTTTAAAATTGGTGGTAGTTTGTTACCTTTTGGTGCGCCCAAAATAGACTTTTTGGTAATTAGTACGGAGTCATTTTGTTTAACTACATTGGTTTCCAAGTGGTGCTGTTGATGAATGGCACCGGCCAGCTGGTTCTACAGAGAGCTTTTTAAGATGACCTTCTAGATTTTTGATTTTAGTGTTTCTAGGGGAAGCTATAGTCTCTGTGTATCCTAATCCACACTTGTCTTTTGACGGTTTTTGCATTTCGACCATTTTTTGTAAAGACGAACTACTATTCTCGAAACTAGCTAGTTTTAGTTTTAGAGAGTTAACTTCTAATCTAAGTTCATTACAAGCATCACAATTGCTACTAGTTTCTTTACCTTTTTCTAATATGTCTAGCTTGGTTTTATGTTCGTTAATGGTCTTTTTGAGTGATTCATTTTTAGCCTTTAGATGTTTGTTTTTGTTAATAATTCTAAGACTCATTTGACAAAGTTTGTCATACTCATCTTGCCTAGATTCGTTATCTAAAGATGAACTACTATAGTAAAGATTATCGGATAGTACCTCGTTTGAGTGAGCCATGAGACAAATCTCTTCTTTCTTTGAGTCATCTCCACTATCGCTCCAACTTCCGACAACGAATGCCTTTTGATCACCGGAAGAGTTTTTGGGGCAATCACTAATGAAGTGATTTGGATCACCACACTTGAAGCATCTTCGATCTTCCTTTTTATCTTCCTTGATTTTTCGGAAGTTCTTTTTGTCGTCATAGGGTTGTCGGACAAACTTGCCTCTTCTTCTAAAGAATTTCTTGAAATCCCTTACGGCCATTGCATATTCCTCATCATTGCTATCCGAGGAAGATGCATCATCATCACTCAAGACTTGTCTTGCTTTAAGTGCGAGTGACTTGTACTTTTCTTTCTTGTTCTTTGCAATCTCCAAGTCCTTCTCAAGAACTACCTCATAGACTTTGAGGTTGCCAACAAGTTCGTCTAGAGATAGCTTTGACAAGTCTTTGGATTCCTCTATCGCCGTTACCTTTGGTCGCCATTTCGATGGGAGAGCCCTCAAGAATTTCCTAACATGGTTACGACTTGAAAAAGATTCATCAAGTGCTTTAAGAGAAGTAATAATGGTATTAAATCTAGAAAAGGCACAATCAATGGTTTCATCGTCGGTAATTGTAAACTCCTCATATTTTTGAACAAAAAGATCTATTTTATTATCTTTAACTTGTTTGTTACCTTGATGAGTAGTTATTAAAGAATCCCAAATATTTTGAGCCGTGTCACACATGAAAATTCTTTCATATTCCTTTTTAGGTAAAGCATTGTATAAAACCATTTTAGCTTCATCATTTTTGGAAAGCATTTTCTTTTGATTTTCATCAAGTTTTTCATATGGTGTAACAACATCCTTGCCATCCTTGTCTTTGATGGTAGGTTTGTAGTTACCATGAGCTATGATATACCAAAGATCAATATCCTTAGACTTCACGTAAGTTTCAAAACGATTTTTCCAATATATAAAACAATTTGCCTCGAAGAGAGGTGGTCGTTGCATAGATTGACCTTCTTTGTAGTTTTCCGAATCCATAATCGTTTTAAAGAATTAAAATACAATATATTTTAAACTTTGGTAACCTAGCTTTTGATGCCAATTATGGAAAACTAGAAGGGGAGGGGGGTTGAATAGTTTTATCGTTTTAAAATTATGCTTTGTTTAAAATCTTATGTAAAGTTTGACAATATAGTTTGTTTGGCTTAGTGACTTCTAAAGAAGTGCAAATAAGTAAAGAGTTAGAAAGATAGAACCAAGACACAAGCGTTTATAGTGGTTCGGCTACAAGGACACCTTCCTTGCCCTACTCCACTCCCCGAGTCACCTACTCGAGAGTTCGAATACACTAGTCACCAATCTCCTTTCAATTGGAGGAGAAGCCTCACAACGTCGCTTACACCTTTTAACGGTACAAATCTAAATACCGGATTCTTCACATGGTAGAATCACACCAATATCACTACACTTGGTTTACAAAGATGATGAATACTACTACAACTACTATATGATGTACAAGAATCAAAGGTGTGATCTTGATAATGCAATGGAGAAGCGAAATAAGATACTCGGAACTTGATTGTCTCAAAGGGGTGTTTGGCAATTTCTTACTTGAAGAGAATTACCTACAAATGCTAAAAGAAACTAAACAAGAATTGTTGAGAAGAGAATGATCAGTAGATTAGAGAGTTTAGAATTAGACATGGGTGACTAAAACATGAGAAATAGCTTGGTATTTATAGGTAAATATCTGCACCGAAGCCCGGTTCTGCCGGTTCCTTTGCAGAAGGGGACCGGTCAGTGTAACACAATGGAACCGGCCAACAGTAACCAAATCTGAATTTTGATTTGCAAAATCTTGAAAGATCATATGTAATCTTGATAGATTACCTTATGATATGCTAGGGAGATGATGTCATTATGATGTAAAACCTTATAAAGTTTTATTTGTAAGTAATGTGAATTATAAATCTAAGATACTAAAAAAAGAAAGTTGTAAAAGTGTTTTGGTATAATATGGGTGATTTAGGTAGTGATAACATCAACTATTTAATACTTTTTAGTGCTAATTTTCCCCTAAAAATATTGCAATTATCTTATAAATACTTGAATTCGATACTTTTACGGTTATTTTGTTATTTTCAGGTAAAATGCAAGTATGTGACAAGAAACACGGGAAAATGACATAAAAATGAAGAAAACACGGATTCTTACGAGACTTTACGGCGTAACCCCTATGATAGTGGTACGACGTAACCTATTCAAGGCTAAACACGTCACCCAACAAGATTATGGCGTAACCACACGAGAAGTTTACGCCGTAACATTATTATTATGGAAGGCTAAATCATCCTAGTCAGCATTACGGCATAACATGAACAATTAGTTACGCCGTAACATATTGTATACCTACAACATGGAAAGCCTCGTCAGCACTTTACGGTGTAACACTCTAGAAGGTTACGTCGTAACATATTCGAAATCTATAAATAGAGGCCTCATTCACCCACTTCATCATCAACCATTCCACCACAGATCCAAGAGGTGATCAAGGCCTCTATAGCTCGAAGAATTCTACAAGAAGTCCAAGGGAGATCACACTTAAACTTACTTATGTATTTAATCGTTCATAAACAACTTTTGTAAGAATTATGAGTTTTCCATCCATGATTATCTTTATTAATTCTTGCTTTGTTGTTGCCATGAGAGGATAAGCACTTCAAGTGATGGCCTAGTCATGAATCTACTATCATTATAATTCTTGTTTCCTGTTAAATCATGGTTTCGTTGGATATCCTTTTGACTATCGTGTAACCCTAGGTTTTGGTAATATTACGGGTGGTTTAGAGCATGTTAATCCTGTTATTAGTGCGAGAGAGCCGCGCTTGAACATGAGATCAGCAGGGTAACAGGTGTTGGATGATTATTCCAACCTAAGTTTTTGGAACTAACCAGTACTGCCTCTATCACTTAATATACTTAAAAAATACAGGAACTTTTTTAGAGAGGGTTAATAATCTGTATAGGTTATTAGACTAGTTCTTGGGATAGTTAGGATTAATCACTATGACCTGTTTGCCCTACCTTCGTAACTTTCGGAGGATTCAGGATCACAAGAATTATAGGGCAGACTAAAGATATATATTCAGGTCTGTCGACTTTAGAAACCACCAATGAGACCATGATTTAACATTGCACAGGAAAACATAGTTATGACAATAGTAATGTAATGGCTATGCTAGCACGCTTCTCTCCCTGATTACTTCTATCTCTGGACCTCTCTCTATCTCTCATACTCATCTCTCACACTCTGTTATTTCATAAATCAATTTCAAACTATTTTCAAAACGTGACACTTTCAAATTAAAACTAATTAACACTTAGCTCTTGGGACGACCTCGGATTTACCATCTCTACACTACTCGTGATCGGGTTCTCTGCCCGTTAGTGCGTTTGTAAAGGTAAAGCAAGTTTTATATATTAAAAACTTGAATAAAATATATTTTCAAATAAAATACGCATCAAGTTTTTTGGCATTGCTATCGGGGAGCTAAAAATTAGTATTAATATGATTTCTTGTAATTATATATGTTTCTCTCTCTAGCTTCTAAATTATGCAGGAACTATGGCGGGAGTAGACATCAATATTCTCACCATGGAACAATACTTAGCATTGTTACGAGAAAACCAGGCACCGGGCATGGTTAAACCAGAAATCAGAGGAAATGTTAACTTTGAGATCAAGAGTCAATTCATGCGAGTTGAGGGAAGACACCTTCTCCGAAAATAAAAATGAGGATGCCCATGATCATGTTGATCGAGTCCTCAACATTGTAAGTTTGTTCAATATTCCCGGAGTATCACAAGACACAGTACTACTGCGTGTGTTCCCGTTCACTCTTGCTGGATCCGCTAAAAGATGAGTGGATAAACCCAGGAGCTGTCATTACTTGGGACCTCCTTAAAAAAGCCTTTATCCAAAGGTATTGTCCACTATCTAAAACCGCTAAACGACTTGAAGACATCCACAACTTCAAGCAAGAAAGCGATGAATCATTATACCAAGCTTGGGAACAGTATAATGATTTGCTATACAAGTGCCCAACCCATGACATAAACAGCCATCAAAAGGTAAATATTTTTTATAAAGGATTAAACACTATGAACCACCAGTTGCTTGATTCTCAGGGACCAATTCCTGGGATGACACCAACTCAAGCTCTGACAGCAATACAAACTATGGCTGACCAGTCTCAAAAGTGGCACGATGGGACATCAAGCAGGAACGTTAGCAGCAGCAATATTGATGGGCTTGTTGCAATCGTAAGTAAACTGGATACCAAGGGATAACGAAATGAATCAAACTGAAGAAAATGCCGGCAATCAAAGTTGGATGTCAAATCTGCAAAGGACCTCACCTCAACAAAGAATGTCCTCTCAATGAAGAAGTCAAACAGTTGGAAGAGGTCAAGTATGGAAAATTCAGGCGCTCCGCTCCTTTCAACGGAAGTAATGGAGCCAAGTTTTGTGTAGGTCCACCGAGATACTACACTCGTACTGATAATCGGCCACCTTATAGGGAGAAGAGACCAAGCTTAGAAGAGCTTATGAATAAGCATCAGGAAGAATCAGCACGAAGAAGCGCCAGATGCAAGAATGTTTATGAACCTCTTCCCAACACCCCAAGCAAAAAATGCAGAAATTAAAACACTAGGAATCAAAGCGTCTCTCTTAAAAACCTAAAAAACCCCAATAAATCAATTCACCAAAGAATCAATTCTAGGACAACCAATGTGCGTCGAAGCGCGAGCTGCGAGCCGAGAGACGCCGTGACACATTATCACAGCGCGAGAGGTTAATAACACACACACACACACAACACTAAACTATCTCTCTCCTCTTCCAGCGTGGCGCAGTGAGCAGAGCGCGAGGCGATATAAGGAAGGATGGGAGCCCTCACTAAGGACTCTAGCAATGACAAACACTGAGCAGCACAACCTAACAGCCACCACACACACACACCAAAAAATAAAAAAAAAAAAAACAAAAAAAAAAAAAAAAAAAAAAAAAAAAAAACGATGGTAAATTTTAACTTGTATGGTATGAGTTGATTTAGTCTAGCGTAAATGATATGCCTAGGAACATATTAGAGCACTTAAACTAGCCAAATGAGGAAAACACACAATATGCTTGTTGAAATGGCAGATATGACAAAGAAGGCACCCTTAGGAATAATTGAAAACATCCTAGTTATAATTAATCAATTCCTATTTCCTTCAGATTTCGTAATCATCGATAAAACCCCTAATGAGACAATAATTCTAGGCAGGCCTTTCTTGGCAACCATTCACGCGAAAATCGATGTTTTAGAAAAAAAATTATTTAGGAGTTGATAACGCTAGGGTTAGTTATGATATAGAGAAAAACGATCATAATTTTCCAACTCCTACCGAGAAGATTTTTATGATAAAATCTAACCTAGAGAATAGACCTCAATCCCATGTATGTAGCGATAATCAATCACGAAACCTACATGATAGGTCGCCTAATGATAGTCAAGGCAATAAGCATAAGAAAATAAAACTAGATCAACATATACCTAGGGTACATTTCTGTAAACCTATTAAGCAGACTATCAATGAAAAGACGATGATGTGGCCAACCTGTGACCCAAACAAAAGCATGTGCGATAGGAGGGATGAAATCTATGGGGTATATGGGGTCGGGAATTTAAGGTTTTGGTACTACAACTATGATAATGAAAGAAAGAACATAACAGGAATGAGATTATCCTTCCCTGACTACCTTTTAGCAAAATACGAGAAGTATAAAAAATAGTTTAGTTTGGGGTGATAGATATGCCAATTATTTCAATGTTAGTCCCACGCCTGGAACTTCATCTTAAGAATCCAACAACCTTAGACCCAGAGATTATACCTTTAGGGAATGGACATTAATTAAGGTTGGACATACTTACATAAGTGAACTAGTGAGAAAAGCATTACTCAAGTTATGGCTAATTGATTGTTTCCAAGATGAATTAGGAATTGTTAAGGACCCATTTTCTAGGAGTTTTTATGATTATAAATAGGTATTTGATTTAGAAATTGACCAATTAGCTGATGAATATGAACTTGGGATTAGAAAAAAAGGACATATGCTTGAATAAGAATACGGGAAATACTAAGAAGATTGTCCATGAGAGATCAATACATATTGGTGGCATGACCACGGATTTGAAAAAGAAGAATGTGATGAAATGGAAATAGAAGTAGAAAAGTATGATCCACCTGAAGTTCAGGTTGAAACCTTCGAAGTAAGGAAATATTCATTTAAAGGTGGACAAAAGTTTGTTTGTGTGACCAAAGAAGAGGACGATACTTTACCTCTCGGAAAAAGAAACGGATCAAGATTCAAAAAAATAATCCGAAAGGAGTTTGATATAAACACCCACGACAAAACGTAAAGTGGGCATGAGTTTAACTTAAAGACTCATTAATAAAAAAAAGTGCTTGTCGGGAGAACCTGTCTTTTTATCAATAAATTTTATTTTCCGCATATTAGTTGGTTTGCACGTTTTACTTTGTTTTGCAGGTTCCAGCAGTTAGGAGGCAGCTTTCGAGACCAACTCAATCCGTAATTATGTGATAGCTTTGCTGATTTAGCAGCAGTTACGGCGTAACATTAAAAGTTGTGTTGTAACCTATTCAGTTACGCCGTAAACCTTCTTATGGTTACACCGTAAACTTATAAACTAAAACTTTAAAAACACCACATGATTACGGCATAACCACTAGAGAGACGCCGTAACCTCTTTCTGCAAAACCTTATAATAAAGTTTTAATGCATTGGCAAACCTTGTATATCTAAATGAAATTTGTGGGTATGTTCTATGGAAACCCTCACGAGACTTCACTCGTCCACTTGGGCCACCAAGTGGTTTAAAAGGCTTGTTGCATATGCTAAATGCAACCGTGATTCCTATGAAAGTGAGTTAGGTTTGTATTTCTTGTATATTTCTTTTTGAGTGATTTTATGCTATTAGTTTGTTTTAGTGATCACAGGGGAAAATAAGCCTGCTCAAGATGGAGATTTTTCTAGATCTCTCTGCCGGCTTACTATATTCAAAAGCAAATCTCAAAGGAGTTTCTTGTTCAAATTTTACTCTTCCTGTTTTTTTCATTTCCTTAATGTACAATAGGGACATTGTACAAAACACGTGGAGGATGGGAGTAGAATTATCACTTGACCTATTCCTGCCTTTGATTTTCTAGTTTTCTTTGAAAAATGGTGCCGATTTTAAAATTTTTGACATGTTTTTCTTACTAAACTAGAATTAATCTTTGCCGAATGCACATTACCCTTTATTATTACTTGGTGAGGTTTAAGCCTAATGTTTCATTTTCATCTCATTATACAAAAATACACCAAAATATCACTGGTACAAAAACTGGTATTGGTCACTCCAAAAATGTGTGACGATATACATATGGCCACACGTGTTTTTTTGGGTGTTTGTCACTAAAGATCGCGCCACTGTAGGTCACATACGGTCACGTTAGGGAGTTCGTGGCTATTTCCATTGAAAAAGAGTGACCGAAACCAGAATATGTGTGACAAATTAGGCACAAGTTTTGTTGGATTAATCAGTATTAGTGACCGTAAACACTTTATAGTCACACGAAAGGTTTTTGAGAGTAACTATTGTTCGTCCTTTGGCCACATAAATATATAATATATGTGACATTTGAGATGATTTATTCAAGTAAATGTGTATTCTGTGTGACTATTTCCCGTCCTATGGCCACATGAATATATAATAAATGTGACGTTTGTGATGATTTAGTCACACAGCGGGTGTTGTTTTTTGGAGTTAGTCACATACAATTTAAAAAAAATGGCCAAAAGTCTTAATAAGTGTGACCATTTGCTTTTTAAAATCAAGTAAATTTGTATTTTATGTGACTATTGTTCATCCAATGGTCACATGAATTGTATGTTTGTGAGGCCTTTTGTAATATTTAGTCACACAAAGCATGGTTTTTTTGGGATTTAGTCACATACAAGTTAACCAAAAGTGGCCAAAAGTGTTAATAAGTGTGACCATATGTTGTTTAAAGTCAAGTGAATGTGTATTTTGTGTGACTATTGTTCATCCAATGGTCACATGAATTTTAAGTTTGTGTGGCGTTTTGTAATATTTAGTCACACAAAGCATGTTTTTTTTAATTTAGTCACATACAAGATGACCAAAAGTGGCCAAAAGTGTTATAAGTGTGACTATATGTTTTTAAAGTTAAGTAAATGTGTCTTTTATGTGACTATTGTTCATCCAATGGCAACATGAATTTTATGTTTGTGTGGTGTTTTGTAATATTTAGTCACACAACAAAAAAATATAGAAGTGCGGGGAATCGAACCCCGTGCCTCTCGCATGCAATGCGAGCGCTCTACCATATGAGCTACACTCCCATTTGGCAATTGCAGTCAAGGTGAAAATGCAACCAGGACCTAAACCTAATGTGCAAACAGCAAGCATAATGATGAACGCATAGACTTTCATACCTAGTGATTCTCTGTTTCTCAAGGTGAAAATAGACCGACAACAAAGTTTGTACGAAGAAAAAGAATGTACCTTTAACAGTTTCATATATGTACCAAACTGACAGACATCACATAAACCTTTGGACCTGAACTGTGCTTGCAGACAAATTTGGACCTGAACTAATTTCAACGGATATATAATCTTTATTGTCATGTATGATTGCAGCTTGTAGTATTAGATACAATATGAATTATGAATTCGTACCTTCTACAACACATCGATAATAATTCGTGCTACTAATAACAGTTGTGCAACTCCATATGGTAAAGTTTAGACTATTGATCCTGCATATAATACGATTAATCTTTAGCATATAAATACTGATAATTACCTTAGTGTAAATACCTGTCAATGATGACATAACTGAAGTTAGTTACAGAAGCAAAGTGTACTATCACAACATTCTAATTCTAGACTTGATAAAAGAATCTATCTATACATGTAATAAAAAGTAAGCTACAACGTCACATGATTGTCCCTTGGCCCAATGAAAACACTTAAAACGCCAGCAGTATTATTAATACTCTAGCAGTATTAACAATACGCCAGCAGTAATAACTCTGCTAGCAGTACTAACTTCTGCTAGCAGTACTAACTTCTTAAGCCTGGCAGTATTAACTTCTAGTTGGGCTCGTATCACCCAACTGTAGCAATAAAGCCCAAAAAGCAGTAGTAATATACACGAACCATGGCAGCATTAAATCACAACATGCAATACCATTCCTTGTGCCAAACAGTTTTAACTTTTATACTGTTTTAATATTATAACAGTACTAATATACTCGGCAGTATTAACATCCTATTCTTTAAACAATATTAAACGTAGCTTGGTAGCACTAACCTTTAATGCTCGAAGAATAGTAATAACATCCAAGCAGTTTTAAGGTTTCATTAGCAACACAAATATTACATGGCAGCATTTTTTTAATCTCACAAGGGCTTAATTATCAAAGAATTGAGCCTTGGGGAGTAAACATGTGTACAAGTAACAAAAGCTAATAAACACTTGAGATATTTAAAGAATTATACCTGTTATTCGAAATAGAATTGATATGATAGTTATGTGCATGAGCATACACTCTTCTACATCTTGCAACAAGGTTGGTCTCATTGCTAATTACTGCAATGTTACCCTTAGGTGCTACACTATTGAGAAAACTAAAGCAAATAACATGAGCTAAAAATACGATCACACTGATAACCAACATGGGTGCATCAGGCGCACCCAAACGGGTATTGTAACACCCCCATTTTTACATATAGCAGCGGCAGCTAATCTAGGGTATTACTTCATAGTACAACAGTCATAATCATAGAAAACGACTCAAAAGAGATGTTTTAAAAGATACGTTATCATTCATTTAAAATCAGAGTTTTACAAAGGCAGGTCCCAAAATCTAGAAACATAAAATGTGAATGATAACAAGTTTTAGCCATCTTCAAGTCGATGCCACTCCATGCCATAAGTTGCTTAATTATCTGGGATAAACATACATAAAAAGAAGGGTCAGCACAAAGGTTGAGTGAAATTCATAGGTTTGATATGTAATAGTTGAATACAAGTTATCATAAGTAATTGTTATAAAAGCAGTGTTATAGTAATGCGTTATAGTGTGATATTGGGTTACGTTGTTATACACCCGTTATTTGTAATAATTGCAACGAATACAATTATCATTTACTTAAACTCTATGATCACATAAAGAGATATTAAAGAGATATTGGGGGGATATTACCCAAAGAGATATTGGGAGATATTACCCAAATAGATATTAAAGAGATATAGGGAGATATTACCCAAATAGATATTAAAGGGATATTGGGAGATATTACCCAAATAGATATTAAAGGGATATTGGGAGATATTACCCAAATAGATATTAAAGGGATATTAAGAGATATTACCCAAATAGAAATTAAAGGAATATTGGGAGATATTACCCAAATAGATATTAAAGGTATATTAGGAGATATTACCCAAATAGATATTAAAGGGATATTGGGAGATATTACCCAAAGAGATATTAAAGTGATATTGGGAGATACTACCCAAATAGATATCTTCATGTACTTAGGCAATAATATATCAGGATAGCATATAGTTTAGAAAACACTTGCATTCATGGTTTATAGCAGGTATCACGGGTTTATAAAGTATGTGAGAGTTTAAACTACATTAAGTCTTTGAAAAGTAAATCACATTGTTATGAGATAAATGAGTATATAAAGAGTTTTGTAACAAGCATGTTTCCCCCTCGCGGGTTTTATATTAAACCATGTAAATTAAGTAAAGAGTGAGGTATGAACCTTTCACTGATAGTTGATGTAATATTATAATCCACAAAATGAAAGCTTGACGACCTTATCACAATCTTAACTGGAAGGTTGATATAGCAAGATGTAGTAAAACAGCCACGTCACGCATACTGAGAAAATATGTCAAGTCTTAGGAAGATTGTACTTTAGAACTTTTGGTTTAGTGAGTTATGAGTTTCGATGATGATGGAATCCGCTCTGTCTGACACCTTAATTAATAATACATATAATATAATTAAATATTCAAATATATAGTAAGGATAGTCTAAAAGCAGAGTTCAATGTACGAGAAAGTAGTATAGAATTTTCCCGGGTCGTAAATCCCAACGAAGATGGAATGGTAAATCGAATTACGAAATGAATGATGGTTTTGAATTGAGAAAATGATTTTGATTTTTTAACTAGATAGACTAAAATTAATAAATGAAAACTAAATATTCTAAGCAATACAAAGAAGTGGATAAAATGGGAATCTTAATTATACTACGGGATTACAAAAAATAGTTATACGGATAATTCCTAACTAGGGAGCATATAAATAATGGCAAATGAAATCCTAAGAAATCTACCGGGGAACATAATTAGGGCTAACCATAATTAAACCTAAAATAAATTAACCATAAATAAGCTAAAATTTAAACATGCAATTTATAGATACGGGAATTAATCGCAATGCTAATAAACTAAAAATTACAAAAATAAAGTCATAAAAAAAATAAAATTAATTTTAAATTTAAATAATTAATATATTCTAACTTAAAGAAAATGTAAAAATTTTCAAAAACGGAGTTTTGAAAAACGAAACAAACGGTAATAACGAACGAAAAATGCAGGGCTCGTAAACTGGCCAGGAACTGAATTTTTAGCAAAAAATTCAACTACTAAGTTTTTATATTTTTAACAAAACTAATGATTAAATAAAATTTTATTAAAAAGAAAAATATTTTTTTTGTTAATTTTTGTATTTTTTATGAATTTTCTAAAGTTAAAAACTAATTAAAACTAATTAAATATAAAAAGACAGAAAATATAACTATAAAAAAATCTGAAAAAATCAAATTAAATAAAGAAAAAGATTGAGGAATCTATAATTATAAAAAGCCCTAAAAGAAATAAAAAAAAAAAAATAAGTTTGAATTAAAAGTAATTAAACTAATTAAATTTAAACCTAAATTAATTAATTAAATTAAATAAAACTAACTAAAGTTAACCTAAGGGACTAACAGTGAAAGGACAAAAGGACTAACGGAATTGGTAAACAGGCTAAATAACAACAGGGTAATACAATTATAACTATGAAAGAAGCAATTACACAAATGGTCCCTGAAGTACTACCCCGATTACAACCTAAGTCCTAAAGGCTTATTAAGCAAAAGTCAAAAAAGGAAAGTTGGAGAGGGGCTTGAGCTTATCATTTTTTATAAAAGGACTAAAGGCTGAAACTCACTAAATAAGCCAAAAATATAAGCTGAAAATCACAGCAGCTTAATGAGACTTAATGGCTTTTTTCTCTTTTCTTTTTGGGATTTTAAGCTACAAAATAAGCTAAGACTTATGGGACTAAGCTAATAAGGCCAAGGGAGACCTAAATAAGCTAAGGGAACCTAGATTAAGCCCTAAAATAAGCTGATAAACAATTTAAGCTATAAGACAGTTTTAATAAGAAAACAGAAATTGGGGGTTTTCAAGCCTAAATTAAGCTAAGTTAGAAAGGGAATTAAGCTGAATAATTTTGGGGACTTAAAAAGCAACTAATAAGCTACACTAAAAAGCAAAAAGTTCTAGGAGTCTAATGCAAAATAAGCTAGATAAAGGTGGCTGAATGATGGTGCTCAGCACCAGGGGACTTTAAGCAGTGGGTATGAGGGAGTTTTTGGCTTATTAAAATAAGCACAAGAGTGCTTTTTACCCCAAACCAAGTCCAAACAGATTTAGAGTGGTGGTCAATGAGCTTATTTCCAAAATAAGAGGGCTTAAGGATCACTGGATCCTGCTGATTTTTAAGCTCAAAGGTCAAGGTTTTCAAAAAAATGCATAGGCCACACTTTGACTTAATTTGTCAAAGTAAAGAGGGCAGAACCAAAGGACTTGGTAAATGTGGCTAGAAACAACACAATAAGCACACAAAGAGTGTGCTTAAGCTGCATAAGCAGCTTAAGCCTTTAAGCTCAAGTTGGCTTATTCAAATTTTGACAAAAAACCAAAAGGACTTAAAAACTTATTTTAGAACTAAAAGTGGTGATTTTAATGGCTTAATTAGACCTACACACTCAGCCAAAAGTGGCTGAGTGCACTTGACCCATGCAAAACCCCAAATGACCCATTTTCAAGCTTAAACCAAACACCCCTTTAAATAAGTAAAACCCGTTTTTACTTGAGTTAAGTTAAAGTAAATTAAGGGTAAATGATATTAATACTAGTGTGATTGTTAAGTAACAAGAAAAACACAATTTTCTTCACAATTTAAACACGAATTCAAGAGTTGACAGTTGGAAAATTTAAGAAACTTAAGATAGACTTTAAACTCGAATTAATTTGCTGAAAATAACAATATTACACTAAAAAGTAAGCTGAAAGCTTAAGTTACAATTATAATTAAAAGTTAAGTAAAAAAATGCTAAGTTAAAACTAGTGTTTACAATTTTAAATTAAAAGTTAAATAAAGATAAGCTAAAAAAAACTAGTGTGTCGTTCGGCATTGTGTTTTCTTGAATTTATAGAAGCCTCAAGGTCTTCACAGCTTCTATCTTTGTGTTTCTTGTGTGAGTTGAAGCCTCAGCTTCCAATCCTAGCCCTCCATTTCTTTTGTGTTTCTTTTAAGCTCAATCCCCACCATTGATGTTTCTCGGGTTGAGGGGGATTGCCAACTTGGCAGGTTTAAAGGTTAAGTGGGTGGTGGGAATGGGTTGGACTGGGTAGAGGAAGGGTTGGGTAAAAGCTTGAGTGGTAACATGTGATGGTGGGGGGTTCTAGGAGGTTGGCGGGAAATGGGTTGGGGAGGAGAACGTTTATTTGCTGCAGGTATAATTAAAAGTTTCGAGATAGGTCAAAAAGAACCCATCGAATTCTACTGACTCACTTTGTCACACTTTTGTTCTTTTCTTATTTAGTTATAGAAAAAAACTTATTTTACAATTGTCACAAGTAGTCCTTGTGTTTATTGAAACAAAGATAAAGAAGGTTTCAACTAATGGCAGTTTCAGCCCTTGTGTTTTATAAAGAGATAAAAGGTTTTGTAAAATTACAAATTCAGTCCCTCTCATGTTTAAAACACTTTTCTTTTATAAAACAATTTTCAGAATTGACAATTTAAGTCCCTAAGGTTTTATAAAAATTGTTTTTGGGCCAGGGTCTGGGCTTTGTTTTTATGTATTGGCCCAACTGGTGTCTTGGGCCCAAAAAGGGTTTTGTGGCTCGTATTATGGGCCCAATTAAGTGTGTCTGGCCCAATAAGGTTTAGGCTTAAAGTTATTGGGCATATAAGCCCAATAAGGTATTGGGTTGGGTTTTTGTGTGACCATAGGCAGAGATTGGCTTGTTCAAAGGGCTAAGGATCGGGCCTTCAAAGTCTTCATAGTCTCTGTCAATTGCACACAAATGGGCTGTTGTCATTGATTGAGAGCCCATTTGGTCCTCACAGTCTTCATCAAAATCCTATTGGTGCTTTCCCGCCCATCAGATGGTTGGAGATATGCCAACCAAAAATAGGAATTCTTCAATTACCGGCTCCGTTTTGACTGTTAATTTGTTGATTTGACTTTGACTTTGACTTTTCCTGATCTTTGGCTTTTGCTTGTGCTTTGTCCTTCACAGCTTTCCATTCCGAGTCCGGTTTTGTTTGTTTTGGCTTGTATTTTTTTTCGTCTTTTCTGGTTATCCGTTCCTAGCACAATACATTTAGCAAACAAGCAATCTTTGGCATTTTAAGTCCGTTTTTGTTATTTTCAGCTCGGTTTTTAAAAGGTAAAAAGGTATGTGTATTTAAGCACATACCAAATCCCCCATACTAAGAATTGCTGAGTCCTCACGCAATGCTATGAAGTAAAAGCATTTACTAAAACATAAGAACACTTGACCCCCTCCGACTAATAACATTGAAAAGTACAAAGTTGTTTGTCAAAGGAAAGAATCAATAGCCTTCGACAAATCCCGATTACACCATTATTCTGTATTACATTGACTACTCTAATTTTTTTGGATTTTTTTTTTTAATGGTTTTGTCTTTCTTATTTACTCACAATGGATCATAGAGTCGAGAAACGTCCATAGAATGATCCTACGGATGTCCCTGTCGGTAAATTTCATCGTACCCCGATTTTCACCTAGACTTAAGCACGAATTAAACGAGATCATTGTCCAGAATAAGTTTACAGGTGTAAATGCCCTGCATACTCATGACGTTGTGAACTTTTTGAACTCCCATGACATGATAAATGATTACTGTGTGTGCTTGAATTTAACTCACCATAGTCAACTTATTTCACATAGTCACAAAATAATCGTGACTCAAAGCAACAATTTATTACGACTTGCAACTTGATTTAATAGAACTTCAATATTATTACATTCATTAATTTTTTTTTTATTTTTTTTTTTATTATTTTTTATTTTATTTTTATTTTTTTTTTTATTATTTTTTTTTCAAGTTCTTAAAGGCAGGAATTGCGTTGCATAGTTTTGAACACCTACCTATGCCTTGCATCCCTAGAAGGAGATATCACAACAACGTCCCGTGTTCTTAGTTTGAAACCCACCCCGTGCTAGCGTATGGGAAATCAATCAACACCTTTCTTCTAATATGGCTAAGGATTATGTCTTAGTTTGAAAACCTCACCTAGACCTTTCTATCCAATTGAATATCACGACACACCAAGTCCTAGAAGCAAAGATGTCTTCGTTTTGAACCCCCACCTCGTGTTAGCGGAGTGGGATTATCACGACACATCCATCTATTCATTGCTCCATATAATCCAAATGTATTGCCTTTAGGTGGCAGTTAAATCTTTTTCAAAACTTTTGCTTTTTAAAGAAACAAGTCACAAATGCAGCTTATTCTGAAAACAACGATGACGTAGCTGAATTAAAATCGAACACAGTATGATTAGTGTGATTAGAAGCTTATGGGAGAAAAGAACACAAGTTATATCAATAAGTTTTTAGACGAAATCTGCTTGACACATAAACTTTTATTTAACTCTATCATTTCTCGATCTTCACTAAGAATTCAAAGCAATAGAATGTCGTGAAAGCTTTGGCTAAAAGAACTAGCGAGGGCTCAACACGCCCTATCGAGTCAAAAATTTATTCTTACTCTACCCAAAAAAAGAAGACAAAACTGTGACAAAACACTTATTCTATTTTTGAAATTTTTTTTTTTTTTTTCATTTTTTTGGTATTTTTGCTAAAAAATTTGTGGTAACAACGGGATTATGTGATAACAACGACCCTGCAGGCAAAAATCTAATCGAAGATTCCCCCCCCATACTAGAACTAAACATCGTCCTCGATGTTTCAAAGGGGTACCTACGTAAATCTAAGGCCGTTTATGAAGTGTGCCAAAAGATAAAACGTTAGTCGATTAGATTTGGATACTGAATTCCCAAAATGAAGCTGAGGATGTGAAGCTCGAGTTAAAAATGACAGAATCGAGAGCCTTCACAATCCGGGAATACCTGGACATACAAAGCACACAAAACATGGACAAAACACGGGTAATGGAAAAATGAAAGCCTTCTCACAACACAAACACTTATTTATTACATACTACGGATAAGCATGGGGTGCCTCCCACGAAGCGCTTGTTTAGGGTCCCGACGCTTGACCCGTCCCCCGAATTTATTGGTCCATGGGGAACGTTTGGAGATCCGGGACAACCTCGGTGGGTATTCCCTCCAAAGTAATAGTATGATACGATGACCATTCACTTTAAAGTTGGGCCCGGAGTTTTGAGATAGCTCGACGGTGCCATAAGGAAAAACTTGGACAACGGTGAATGGTCCAGACCAACGGGATTTCAATTTGCCCGAGAAAATCTTCAGTCTAGAATTGAAGAGGAGGACACGATCACCAACGTTGAAAACGCGGTTTTTGATCTTAGCATCGTGTATCCTCTTGGTTTTCTCCCCTCCCCTTTATAGATCAGAGGAGTACTCCGTAGGCTTGATCACTAAGATCATTTAATTTCATCTCAGTGAACTTTCCTGTGATCACCCGCATTTTGAAAAACCAAATTTGTATGAGCTTAGAGAAGCCCAGTAGGCTTTGTGCTCTAGCTCGATCGGTAGATGACATGCCTTCCCGTACACAAGTTTATGGAGTACACCCGATGGGTGTTTTGTAAGCTGTGCGGAAGGCCCATAAAGCATCATCTAGTTTAATCCGACCTGAGAGCACGATTTTCTCAACGTCCCACTGGTTCTTTCAAGAATACGCTTTAAACCCACGATTTGCACCTCAACCTTGCCCACTTGGTTGTGGGTGATATCGTGAGAGACGATGAGTTACTCCAGTACTTAATCATAGACCTTTTGTAAAATGGTTCATTGCAGAAGTGAGTACCCCGCGATCACTTATGATAGCTCGGGGTGCACCAAATCGAGAGAAGAGAGTTTTCAAAAATTTACAGACAACTCGGGCATCATTGGTGGGGAGCGCTTTTGCTTCGACCCATTTTGACAAATAGTCAACAGCCACGAGTATGTACTTGTTTCCTCTTGAAGACGGAAACGGCCCCATAAAATCAATGCCCCCAATTCAAAGATTTCTGCCAACTTGGTATGGATTTTTGGTGGCATCTCATCACGTTTGCGTAATTTTTCCTTGACTTGACAAATGTCCCGCAACGTGGACCAAAGTACATGGGCCATCCTTTTAGATGGAGGGCCAATAGAATCCTGAATCGAAGATTTTTCTTGCTGTGTAATTGCAACATAGTGTCGCCCCAGTAGGTCCACTGTGACAAGCTTATGAGAATGGTTAAAGCTTTCTGCCAGAAACTAACAACGTCTTATCACCTGATCAGCACAGATCTTAAACAGGAAAGGATCATCCCAGAAAATAGTGGTTTGACATCCTTAAAAGAATTTATTTTTTGATTGGGATGTCATTCGTCCCTTGAGAAATAACGAATTTCCCCCCGCATGTAAAGTTTTGCAAAATCTGCAACCAGGTGGTAACTATTGATCTAGAAGAGCAATCGAACAAGAGTCTCGAGAAGAAAATGCTTCATTGATTTCTTTGTTCCTAGTTTGAGTCTTTGATTGGAAATTTTCAAGTCTTGGTACAGATGATCGCGGCGAGATCTCAGCATCCTTTTTTGTCTCGAATTTCAATATCCAACTCTTAGGAGCAATAAGAGCCACCGCATGGAGTCTTGCCTTAGTCATAGAGATGTGCACATTTGGCAAAGAGAAACTTGATGCAGCAGTGGGTCAGTATACACTATGCTTTTGACATAACAAGGTATCAGACGAAATTTCTCAACAAGGCATACACTACAGCAAGTATTTCTTTTTCTGTAGTGTGTAGTGAGTTGAGCCTCAATTCATATTCTTGCTAGCATAGTGTAAAGGGTTGAAAGTGCTTATTATTCTTTGCCCGAGGACATCCCCAATTGCGAAGTCGCTAGCATCACAAACATGTATTTCAAAAGGCAATCCCAGTCTGGAGCAATTAAGGATCGGAGCCTCAGTTAATCTTCTTTGAGTGGCTAAAGGAATCGAACACTCTTCGAAAAGACATAAACGAGTACCCTTTTTCAAGAAAAAAAAAAAAATACAAATGAGTCATAAGTGACGGGCAATTGTCGAGAAGTCCAGCATGAAATCGCACGTAACAAACCGGCGTGCCCAAGGAAACTACAACTAACGGACACCTTTGACTGAAGTCGGGATGAGAGGGGAAGAGTTTAGCCTATTACTTCACTTAGCTCTATCAACCTCAAGTCCCTGACTTAGAAATTTTATGTCCAGAACAATTGCCTTCCCTTCATTAACCATGAATTGCTCTTTCCCAGTTTAAAAGAGCAAATTGGTGTCTACACACCGCTTCAAACATTTTTTCAAAATGGGTTAGGCACTGTGGAGAAAGAGTCCCCCAAAAAGACCGAAAAGTCGATCCATGAATACTCCCGCTCGTTTTTCAATCATATCGTGGAAGATTGCCATCATAACATCATTGAATGGCCAGGAGCATTGCATATGCCCAAAGGCTGCGAACTAATAGCAAATGTCCCGTATGGTCATGTGAAGGTTGTCTTTTCTATCTTTGGGAGTCAATTGGGATCTGGAAATACCAGAGAAAACAACGCGAGGAAACAGTAGTATTCGTTTCCTGCTATGTCTCTCCTCACGAGCATATTGATCCATTGAATGGTAAAGGGTAAGTGGTCTTCGTGGTGGCTTCATTAAGTTTTCCCTGTAATCATACATAATCGCCATCACAGTGACCAATCGAGAGGAATTACTCATTCACTTCATTTTGTGATGACAGTCATACCTCCTTTTTTAGGTACAACAGAGTAACCGGAGCTCTACCCAAGGACTGATCAGAGATGGGGATATATCATCCCGCGTCCAAGATTTTATTCCAACCTCCTTTTTATAACATCGTGAATTTTTGGGTTCACCTTCTCTTGACTTTGCACAGATTGGTTCAAGTCCTCTCCATTTAGAAATTTGTGAGTACAAAAATCCGGGCTAACACCCTTTATGGGTCGGAAGAGTTCCCCAAGCATGGCTCGCGTGTGGACTTAAGAACCTTCAGAAGAGCGCCTTTTCCTCAATCTTTTTAGTCTTTAGCATTTATGACATGGCAATTTAATTGTCCGCCTTCTAAAAATGCGTATTCAAGATAGAGGTGGTCGTTCCTTTTAGTCAACCTAGGAGGGTTCATTAATGGAAGTTTCAACGGTTTTAGCTCACAGATTTTGAGGTTACTTTCCTACTTCAGGCATAATGGTTCTTGATTTGGAGGGGGGGTGTGGTTCACTGTTTTAAAATTGCCTTCTAGAATCAGGATGTCCCCCTCAGGATCCTAATAAGTTGGATCCATTCAGACAGAAGTTGGACCATCTTCTGAGCAAGAAACGAATCTGCATCATCAAACAAGAGAAAGTCACTTGTCCCCAGAAAGGAATGAGAGTTGGAGAGGCAGTAGAAACAATAGGCTCAGAATACGGCAGTGGATTGAGCCACTCAGCGGATTCACGTTTGAGAATCCAAGACCTCTTTGAGAATACTCATACACAATCATTTCGCTGACGTCGATTTTGATTGGCCGTCATAATAGGTCGTAATCAGCTGTGTATTTTTGAAGTTGGTCCCAAGATGAATGTGATGCATCTTGCCAACACGAAAGGGTAATCGTCTCCTCCATAAACATCTACAAAGCATGACTAGTATTTAAGAACATCGCACCGAATCAAAGGGACACGGGGGTTCTGGTTTCAAAATCAACAACTACGAAGTCAGCTGGAAAATGGAACTTTCCCACCAATAGACGACTTCTTTAGCAATACCAATTGGTTCAGTGAGATGAACGATCTGCTAGTTTCTAACGTCTTGCAAGTTGTGGGTTAGTTTCATGAAGAGCGAGATCATTCCATACAGAATAAGGCATGAGAATAATTGTGCTCGCAACCAAGATCGGCCAATGCGTTGCATGTAGAGTAATCCCCGTAAATTCGCATGAATCAGAAATCTGCCAGGGTCTCCAAGTTTCTTTGGAGATAACTAGTTGCAGGATGACCGCTGAAACAGTAACATTAAAGAGTCCTGTGCCAATTCCGCTAATTTTATTCCTTGTATTCCCCCCAATCAAGGTTTTTAAGACGAAGCAAATTTAGGAGGCATGAGCATCGAAGGCAATCGGTAAAGCTATCTCGAAACTTAAATCTCTAAAGATTATCATAAATTTCTCGAATTGATCGTTAGCTTTTTTCCTTTTCTTTATATTCCCATCATTTCTTCGTGATGGAAATGGAATTGATGCTTTAGGAACTGGAGTATCAACAGGAGCAACATTGGGCTCAGGATTTGGATTACGAGTTTGAATTTGAACAACAGGAGGTTGGACGTCTTCGGTGCTTCCATTATTAGCAGGAGGCATTCCGTGTCCTTTGTCACCATCGGTGTCCATGATTACATGCTATTCGGTCCTTGGATGTGACACCACTCCGGGTAAGATACCTATTTAAAATCATCTTAAGGGTGGTAACAGTGTTACCAGGAAGAGTTCCAGAACCGGAAGTAGAAGCTGTAATTACAGTAACACATTTGAAAGCATAACAGTTAGAATGGCCATTTGTGATTGCAGGTTTGACCTTGGTTTGCATGTATCACAACACTGCATCATTGGCTTGACATAAACTTACAAAATCTGTTCTTGACACAAGGCCGTGGTTCTGAGAGGAGCAGGTCCTTGATGAGCTACTGGTTGATTGACTACTGGTTGATGAACCGGAGGTCGATAAATCTGACCTTGGTTGAAATTGTTTCCTCTGTTTTGATTGAAGTTATTTCCTCGATTGAAATTGTTTTGACTATTTGCATGAGGATTCTGAACAGGAGGAAAACCAGGAGGTCGAATTTGATTTGAGACCATCGGAGGTCGATAACCAGAATTAGCTTGGTTGAAATTGGCCGCAGCGGCCTGGGACACAACTCTTAGGAATATATACATGGTAAAATGTTGATATTGGTGGCTGACAGTTTTGATAAGAATGACCTCCCCCACAAGTTACACAACTTTGTTCAACCGCTTTTACGGGGGCGGAAAGATGGGGTTTTTGTTCTTACTAATCCCAGAATTATGCCCGAACCTGTCTATTGAGTTCAGCAACATCAGATGAAATAGCTTGGGGTGGAAGAGCTTGTACTCATTTAGCTACAAACAAAGCTTTGTTCTTGACTGAGCGACCTTAATTTTGCTCTCGATAATTTTTAAACTTTCCGAGGCATTTTGTCTAAAGAAGTTACCACCTGGCAGCTGAGATTCATGAATCTTGATCATATTGAGTTAAGGTGCATATTAGAATGTATCCGAGTTGATGCAATTCTTAAAACCCATGATGAGGGCATCTCCCTTTAGAAGATTCATTGAAACGAATCCCAAGCCTCATAAAACGTCTCTTCATCAAATTTTTGCTGAATCTCGTGAAATTCATTTCTGAGATTTGTCCGTTTTAAGAGGCGGTGAAGAAGTTTGTTAATAAATTATCGAAACAAGATCGCCCAAGTTTCAATCGACCGAGGGGTTTTTTTCTAGCCAAATCCGGGCTGCCCTATCGAGAGAAACGGGAAAAGCATAAACTTACCGACGGTATTTTGTACTTTCGGAATCTTCATCGTAGAAGTGATCTGTTGAAATAACGATGTGAGCAAGTGTCTTCTTTTATCGTGTCCAAAAACATTGCTTGTTTTGAACAAGATTCAGGAAGACCATGCTTGATCTCAAAGTTATTCGCGAGATTTCAGAATAACTATCGCATCCACGCAAACCCTCGGTGTGCTTCGAGCAATGCGCCCATAGTACGATTACGGCCTTCGAAACTATTGGGAGGATTACAGGTTTCTCAAGATTAGTAATGATATCATCAGAAGTTGTCGAACTTGGTTTGTCGACGTCTACGGGCTTGAGACGAGTGCGCAAAGCACAAAAATAGAAATATAAAAAAAATATTACCCTAATTTTTTTTATTTTTTTTTTTTTTATGTTTTTTTCAAAGATAAATCACAATTGATTTTACAGACAATGAGATAAGACAACTTAAACCAAATAATCAGCTTACTTCACGGTAGCTCTCAAAAAGATAAACTCACAGGTGAGCGGAGGAGTAGGAATAGCGCGAAGCTTATTTCTCCTTTCGGGTCGTAGTTCCTAGGAACAACCCTCCTTATACCCACTTTATAGTTTGTTCAACTTTCCGAGGTGAGCCGTACGTCGTAAGAGACACAAAAGGCAAGTTTTTAAATCTTTTGTTCGAGTTGGGAACCAACAAGTTCACTCGAACGTAATATGAAAAACCTCAGTTGAGAATATTATATTTTGGTATTTTACCAAGTTGTGAATTTTATTTCTTTTTTATGGACAATGTTTTTATATTTTTTTTTTTTTTTTTTTTTTTTTTTTTTTGGATTTTTAAATGATAATTATACTAAAAAGAAATGAAAAATATTTTTGTACTTTTTTTTTTTTATATTTTTTTTTATTTTTATAATAAAAGAAAATATTCACACTTTCGAAAACAGATGGTCAAACGTAACGATAAACGTTTGCACAGCCTCCCCGGCAGCGGCGCCAAAAATTGATCCGCTCAGACTACACCTTAAAATACATATAATATAATAAAATATATAGTAAGGATAGTCTAGGAGCAGAGTCAATGATACCGAGAAGTAGTATAGAGTTTTCCCGGGTCGTAAATCCCCAACGAGGCTGGAATGGTAAATCGATACGAATGAATTGATGGTTTTGAATTGAGAAATGATTTTGATTTTTTTAACTAGATAGACTAAAATTAATTAAAGAAAACTAAAATTATTCTACGGGAAACAAGCAGTGGAAATGGGAAATCTTAAATATACTACGGGAAACAAAAATAGTATTTTACGATAAATCCTAAACTACGGGACATAAATAATGGCAATGAAATCCTAAGAAATCTACGGGGAACATAATTAGGCTAAAAATAATTAACTAAAATAATTAAAACAATAAGCTAAATTTAAACATGCAATATAGACACGGGAATTAAAATCGCAAGCTAAACCTAAAAGTTACAAAAAATAAAGTCATAAAATTAATTTTAAAATTTAAATAAATTAAAAATATTCTAACTTAAAAGAAAATGTAAAAATTTCCAAAAAAACGGAGTTTTGAAAAACGAACATCACGGAAGAAACGAAAAATGCGGGCTCTAAACGGGCCGGAACTGAATTTTTAGCAAAATTATCCCTACATAATTTTTTATATTTTTTAACATAAACTAACGATTAAATAAAATTTTAATTAAAAAGGAAAAATATTTTTTTTGTAATTTTGTATTTTTTTATGAATTTTCTAAGATTAAAAACTAATTAAAACTAATTAAATATAAAAAGACAGAAAATATAACTACAAAAAATCTGAAAAAAATCAAATTAAATAAAGAAAAAGTTGAGGAATCTAAAAATATAAAAAGCCCTAAAAGTTACTGTAGCAAATTATATTAATTAAACTAATTAAAATTAACCCTAAAACTAAATTAATTAAATTAAATAGACTAACTAAGTTAACCTAAGGGACTAACAGTGAAAGGACAAAAGGACAAACGGGGTAACAGGCTAACTAACCACAGGGACTAGCAATGTTAACACCAAAAGATAGAAGTACATAAATGGTCCCTGAGGTGGACCCCGATTACAAGAAGGGTCCAACTAGCTTATTATCAAAAAGTCAAAACAGCAAACTTATTCAGGGGCTTAATGGCAACATTTTTTCCTAAAAGGCACATAAGCTGAATCCAACTATAAGCTAGAAAAGATGAGCCTATTTGGGCTGCAGTAGCTTTTAAGCTTATGAGCTTATTTGTCTTTCTTTTTGGGATTTTAAGCTACAAAATAAGCTAAGACTTATGGGACTAAGCTAATAAGGCCAAGGGAGACCTAAATAAGCTAAGGGAACCTAGATTAAGCCCTAAAATAAGCTAGAACAGAAATAAGCTATGTTGACAAATTTAATAAGAAAACAGAAAAAGTACTACTTTAATGCCTAAATAAGTTAAGCTAAAGGGGGAAATAAGCTATGAGATTTTGGGGGCTTAAAGGGCTACTTATAGGCTACAATAAAAACTAAAAGAAACTAGGGGTCTAATGCAAAATAAGCTAGATAAAGGGTGCTGAAAATGGGTTTCAGCACCAGGGGAGGTTAATGCAGCAGCTAGGGGCTTTTTGGGCTTATGAAAAATAAGCTCTCAAGGGCTTATTTTTCAAAATCAACCACAAAC
>BQNB010040321.1:27029-47492 GCA_026074375.1 Tanacetum coccineum
TGGTGCATTGGTTAACCCAAAAGGCATAGCCGTAACCTTTAACGTGTTCATTACGCATTCTAAAAAAAATGTCTTAGCTACATCACACAATCCCAAAAGAAAAATAATAATCAAATGTAAACATTGACATAACGAATGATCCTCAGACCTAACAAACGCATCTACGATGCTAGAAACGCCCCATGAATAATACCACGTACCATGACCCATTAATTAAAAGATTAAGAACCTTTGTACCAAAAACCGATTTTTTTTTACCCAAGGAAACTTCCCTCATAACCTTATACCAATCATTTTAAAACAATAGAATTACCTTAGTTAAAAATGTCAATAATTTTAAGTGTAAAAATAAATTTAAATAAAATTTTCATAAACTTATTTTAATTATCATTTTATAAAAGGAATCAAAAGATGGTTAAAACAAATGTGTTGCATTTTATTTTTATTATTTATTTTCGAAAGAAGTTTTTAATACCTAAACGATATGATATCGACTATAATTAATTTGAAAATGAATTTATGACTCACAACAAAAGACATTACGATAGCAAAATTAGACTCCCAAAATACTTTAAGGATTCCTATACTCAAAATATTAATTTACTTGAAAACGAATACGACAAGAACTCTTGCAAACCAAACAAACCATAAGGACTCATCCATACCAACGGTCTTAGAACCAAACCAAAAAGTATCGTCACCTTTAGACAAAGGAAAACAATCAAAACGCCAAACGGAGAACATAGAACACCAGTTCTATGATGACAACTAGAAATACCAACACGAGCATTAGATATCTCAACGAACAACGAGCTAACGAACCAACTTAAGAATCGCGACGACAACACCAACAGGTATCCGATGTATCCGCAACTGATAGATGAAAGGAAACCTCACCATCTACTTAACTCGATCCTTTATAATCGCTCAAAGGGTTAAGAGAATAATTCTCTAACCATACAACCATCCTCAACAGGATCTCACATCACATCTACACTACTATCCACATAGCTATCCAGACTTACATCCTTACATAATACATACAAGCAACAATGATCAATGCAATCAAAGTCACAAGTCCACGTGTGTGACACCTTTATAATTATGTTCGCGACCATAATTATAATTGCACCTTTTGCACACGTGTACTTACTTCCAAGACCACATATCTCAATGATAACACACATCTACCATATAGCACTTAATAATAATCCAAATATAATTAAAACATGATAAGCCATCTAACAAACCATAAAATCCCAATCGACCAAACGAAACATAAGTCACATCGTGACCTAAAATATAAAAACAATCCTCGGTTATAGCAACGCATCGAGATAGAAAACAAAATAAACTTACGTTGGGCCTCGCTTAGGTTTGACTTTTCTCTCTCAAAAGTCACCCAATTCCGCGAGTCCAGTGAAGTAAAAAAAATCTCCCAACGATATCCCTTAAGGATAGGGGAAAACACGATTAAAACAATGACAAAGGGGTATATACTATTAGATCCCCACAATGAAAAAAGTATATATATCATATTATATATTAGTAATTCAAAATAGAAAGAATTTCAAAGCTTTTAGGTAGCGGGAACATACGGTATATACGTACACAAACACTTATGCCCTAAAATGCAACTATATAAGGGACCCTTAAGCTATAGTCTAGGCTCAACCACCTAGTTCTCTATAACCATAGGCTCTGATACCAATCTGTCACACCCCGCCAAGGCGGAAACACGAGGCGTAACATGAATGGATACCATCACAACACATGGTGTCTATATAGAGAATACTAAAATGAAAGACAAATAAGTAAAGTATAGACACAAAGTGTCATAACAATACCCATAACTAAACAAAACATAAAAGGCGTCTTTATTGATGAAAAAGAATTTCCCACTAATAAAAGACATGCAACAATACTCATACATTGCTAAACATACACATATAAACTTCAAGCTCCAACGGTCTCTTTTATCCACTTCGCCTAACCTCATGGTGCTCACTTGAAAATGATGCTAGAATACGTCAACACATGGTTGGTGAGAGTCATAGGTTTAGGACGGACAATATTAAACTTTAAAACAGAATTTCTGTGATTATCAAAAAGTCATTTGGACAACTATGAAACTAACGTGAACTTATGCTAGCATGCAAATCAGATTCACCATATCACAAAAGAAAACCATACACATACTGGGTAGGAACGTTACCCCCGATCCACTAATAGTCATGGAAAGGATCCAATACCCAATTCCAGACTCTTGGTACCGATAACACAATATCACAAGGAGTTGATCAGCTCCAAGGATCTTGCCTACATAAGTAGACGATAACACCACATTACCACTCGGGATAAATCCCAAGTCTTGCCTACATGAGTAGACGATAACACCAATATCACATTCAACATGCAACAATAAGTCATATAACAGTAACATATTGTCCATACACCATTAACCACATAATCACAGCATTCAAAACATCTTTAGATCACAAGCATCATTTTCATCCCAAAATGTAAAGACATTTAAAAATGGGACTATGAAACTCACCTGATTGCTAGCTTCAAATCCACAAACACTTCACAAATCTCACGAACAATCTAAACAATATAAGCACAAAATAAGTTACCATCAAATAGGCATTCAACCCAAAATGATGTAACCTCAACTATGATGGATGCCTATGTGATCTATCATAGTCCTATACTTGTTTTATAATCTTATTAAATCTTACATTTACTATTTGCACCTAAACGTTACACTTAACACTTTCTGGTTTTACGCAGAATTTTACTCTCACTTGCGTGCCCTAAACGCACTACTTAAACACTCCCATAATTCAAACCAAAATTCACCATGCTACATATATGTCCTATGAACCTCTCATAGCTCTCCCAAAGTCACTACCCTTCTATAAATATCCCAAAAAAATTCATTAATCCAAAGTGTTTAAAATTCGTCCAGAATCTGACCTTTAAAAAGTATGGCATTAATTACCCAACTTAAACCCCTCTCTGACCTTAGCCAAAATTCAGAGGTCACACACAATATATGAACTAACTTCCACGTGACTTAGAGCCTCTAACTCAGTGTCTAAGTATTTTTAGAAAAATCAAAATCAAAACTGAAATTCGTCACTGTTTTACACACTGATTTTGTATTGACCATTTGACCCACTTCCCGACCATAAAAACTTATGAGGCCGGATTTTCTAGAAAGTAGACTCTCTGAGGTTATCTCCAGTATGTTGTAAATTATTTATTTGATCTTTTATGACCGAGTTATGCTCGTTACAAAACTGCCTAACTTTCTGCAGTGAATTACGCATCTAATTCAAGCGATCTAAGCCCTAACGCATGATCATATCGCTAATCTAATTAATCTAATGATTAAGCTAACATCATAATATCATAAACTTTCTGGAAATTAATTACCCTAATTTATAACCCTATTTTTAAACCTAAATCCATCACAATTTAAGTTACTAGGAAAATTAGACGAACGAGAATTAAAAGTCGAATCGTACCTTAAAGCGAGGCCCTAAAAATTTTGTCTTCTCTTTTCTTTCTTCCTTATGGGGGGAAAGGGGATCTAGTTATTAGGATTTATAGGCACATGGGTAGAATTTTAGTCTAAGTCTAAATAGGTTTAGATTAGAATTGGATTAGTAATTTTTAATTATATATATCTTTTTAAAAAAACCTTTAAACCGGCGAAATATATATATATATATATATATATATTTTTTTTTTATTTTTTTATTTTATATCTTACAACTTTTAAACCTTAAGTTTTATTAGAAACTTTAATTAATTTAAATCTTCCTTTTTTGTTTAACGCAGTATACTAAATTTTAAAATAATTATTCATTTCCAACCTAAAACTTATAAAAAAAAGAAATTCGCATTTTCTTAATCTAAACTTAAATGTAAGCCTATCTTAACTAACAAACATACATATACGTATAATACTGACACATTTAAAGACAAAACACTAAATTTCCAATAATTATTTTCCTTGTCACTTAAAAGTGAACGAAAGGAAATCACCATTTTTCACCATTAATCCAATCTTTTGAATGCTCACATTCTAACGATGGATTTCCACTACCTCATAAACACATATTCGTACACATAGCACATAATTCACATAAGCCGCACATCACCATAACATAAAAGTCAAATACTAGGGGTTTGACTAACATGCTCAAGTCATGGTTGTCACATATCTTACTCTAAAAATGAAAGTAGACAAAAGGGTTATACGAGGGTTAACTAACCAGTGTAGTTAGTTAATATCACAACATGTATAGTGTTGGGCCAATTTAGTGCCTAATTGTCCCATTTACAGGATTTGTATGAAAAATATCCTAAGTAGAAAAACAAGTCGTTGAACGAAAATATGTTCATCGAGTCATCCTTAAGAAGTCCTTCAGAGTCAAATACCTGGCACAACCTAAGGCGGATCTCAGCGAGTGAAGAAAGGAACAAGATCAAGATGATAGAGTTAGTAAGTGTTGACAATAGCTTACTATCTCCTTAAAGACTTTCTCTAAAAAATACAACCTAAAGATGTTGGCAGAAAGTTCGCAAAAGCTAAAGCAATGGAAGACATAAAGTATAAGAGTGGTTACTTGTACTTTATTAAAGCTTAAAGTTTTACTTTCCCCATAAAGCAAAGAAGACAAAAGAAGACAAAAGGACAATGGTAGTTGCTTGAACTTTAATAAAGCTTCCAAGAGAAGCTTTACTTTTTTTCTTTTAAATAGCAGGTTGTAACATAGAGAACGTATTCATTCTTAAACGAACACAAAAATACCAAAGGTATTAGTTGATAGGTTTAGTCCTCTCCTAGAACACACTAAGCCAAGATGCTTGTGGTTCATATTAGGAGAGTTTATTTTTCATTCAATCCTGGTTGTTGTTCCGCCAACAACCGGGTATAATTCTTTGATTCATATCAATAAAAAGTTAAACGTTGAAAAGTACAAATTGTGTTACTAGTATCTTAATGGTCTCGTGTTAAATATATAGTTATATGTTTATCACGATTTAAGGGACCAACAAGTGGTATTAGAGCCTATGGATTATTCTTATGATCCAGATCATTTTGAAAAGATTACTAATAGCATTTAGCTATGTTAATATTTATGTAAAAGCTTCAAAAATTGCTACTGGTGTTGCAACTTTTGAGGGGGAGATATACATAAATATTGACAAAAAGCTAAAATACAACCCAAAACACCCACTATCCTAAAAACTGAAGACATAGTCTTTCAGTTTCTATACTTCAACCACACAAAACATGACACCTAACCATCCTATCTACCAAAAAGATAAGATAAACAAATCACCTTACACAATCATTCATTATCCAAAACAAAAAACTAGATCCAAAACCAACACCCTCACATCTTCAAAAAACCTCAACTCATTCTATGGGATTTATATCTAGATCTCGTATAACAAAATCCCTATAAAAACATAACTTTTATAAAATCTAAACAAACAAAACCCAAATCCAAAAACACTCCCGTCATCTAAAACCCACTACACTGACAACAACAATAAACCCCTTACGTCAAAACCTATAACCAAATCCACAAAACCTTTCCATCAAAAAAAGGAAACGAAGCAAACTGAAGCCTTGGATAAATCTGAAGCGATTGAAGTCCTTGAAGAAAGAGTTATGGCAGATATGCGTGCAAAAGAATAGCCTCTTTGTTGTCTTAAGAACTGTAAAAAAATTAGTTTTAAAGAAAATGGTTGTGGGTATTTGTTTGAGAGGTATAGTATCGGGAATACTATGATCTCAATAAAAATATGTTATTCAGTTTTAATGAAACTGATAGATGTGGGTATATTATTAGGTCAATGTTGTTTAGTTTCAGAGAGAAACAAATGAATGGGTGATGTGTAGTTTTATTTGGAACTGAATGTGTGTTTGTTTCAGTTTTATAAGAAACTGAATATAAGGAGTACAAGTTTTGTGGGTACAAAAGCTAGTTTTTTAGTTTTATAAAGAAACTGAAGATAAAAAGAGGGGGTAAAAGGTTCGGTTGATTCTTTTGTTTAGTATTATAAAACTGGAATATCAAGGGGTATGCATCATGGGTTTTGAAGTGATCTTGACACAAGAGAAGTTATGGAAAGAAATGGGAAATGGGCTTCAACATGTACACATAATATCAGTTAAATAGAACTAAAAGAATAGCCAAAGATTATGCGTATATGTATAAGGTCATGAACCCACAAAAGATGAACACATTTGCTGAACCCCCAGCTGAACCGAAGATCTGAACCCTCATTCACGCATGTAATGTTCAGTTTTAAACAAAAGCTAAATATACAATACAAACTAATTTTAAGTTAAAGTAAACTAAAAACACTAATAAATAAGAATTACACAATTTCACTCCCCGACAGCGGCGCCAAAAACTTGATGTGTCGTTGTGCGTAGGTATTATTTATTATCAAGTTTTACTTTTAATATTTTGCCGACTAAACCTAAGAACAACACTACCGGGCAGTGTACCCGATCAGATGTAGATTCGTTAAGTAGGGTGTCAGTCACTAAGAGCGAGAACGTTAATATTTAATTATCAGTATTTTAGTTATATAAGTTAGTTATAAGTTATTCTAAGTTATACATAAGTTAAACTTAACTAATGGTAAAAGAGGGGTTTTCAGCCTGAGAGACTGACACAAGTTTGGGTTTACCTATACTGAGATAAGGCGAATAACACACACAAATTTGACAGTTAAGAGATAGAGAAGCGGTCAAGCCTTATGTAAGGAAAACATATTAACCCTATTTAAGCTAATAAAACGCAGGTTTTAGCTTATAAGTGCAATGATTGTCTTATCTCGTTGTCGATATATCATTCTTAGATTTAGGCGGTACTTCTTCTTAAAACCTAGACATGGCAATTCTGTCACAATTAACCACATTCACATAAAGCAATCATGGTTTATTGTAATCTATCTTAGAAAACAATAATGATGATCTTATTGAATCCTAGCTCATTGAGACTTTACTAACTTACTGCTTAACGGCTCTTTATATACTATTAGTATACTGTCCAGATCTTTACCCAAGGAATCAGAACATTATTTGTTGATCCTAGGTCACCTGCTAGTCCAACTTGTTCACTAAATCAAAGGCAGAGACATGTCAATATTTGTGATCCTATTACTCTAGATATATAAATTGCAATATGGAGAGCTATCCCAACATCTACTCTACCTGGTTCTTTTTCCAGATCCAGTTGAATGATAGGTCGTATACTTAAGCACATAAACGAGTATAATTTAATAAACATAAAGCAACACACAACTTATAAGATGCAATCGAGATAAACATAAACCAAACGTTACATTATCATAAACATGGCTAATACCTAAAGGTATTAGCCAATAACCATTGTAACGAATACAAATATCATAGACGAATGATTAAGGTAACCTAACCAAGTTAATGAATTGTACCAAAAACCGAAAGCGTATTTCGAGTATAAGAATTTACAAGGGTTTTCCTATGGATTGAAAGGCGTTGCGAGAGCTTCGTAGCTTATCTTTTCTTCTAAAAATCGAATCTGGTGGTTACTGCCTTTCTCTTAGTCTTCGGTATAAAAATTGCACACTAAATTTGTATTTAGGGCTTGGTATTTATAGCCTCTGGAATGCTTATTCGGTGATTTTCAGTGATTTGAGCATTTTGAACATTTCTGAGTTTATATTACACGATTCTACTAATTTTCGACACCAACTATGGATAAGACGTGATTATTTTGGCTAGTTTAAGTAATTTCGGCATTATTTCTTTCGTCACATACAAATTCGACAAGGTTGCTAGTTGATACGAAGGAGTTTATCAAAGAATTATCATTTTCAGAAGTCTTATTGTTGTTAGATCGAGTTATATATTTACCAAGTTTTAAATTTATAAAACTCGATCTACCTGACAACGCACTAACATGCAGAGAACCCGATCGTGGGTAGTACAAAATGGTAAATCCGAGGTCGTCCCAAGAGCTAAGTTGTAATTAGTTTTAATTTGAAATTTCACGTTTTAAAAGTGGTTTGAATTGATTTGAAATAAAAGGAATTAAAATAACAATAAAAGTAAATAATGGTAATTTAAAAGAATTGAAGATATCAAAAGAGAAAACGTGCTAACCTAGTTACTTCATTACTATTGTTATGAAAACGTTTTCCTGTGCAATGTTAAACTATGGTTTCATTAGTGGTTTCTAAGGTCGATAGACTTGAATGTGCATATGCAGTCTATCCTATACTTCTCGCGATTCCGAATCAATCCCAAATCGTTCAAGGAGGTAGGCTATCCATGTTGCGGTGATTAATCCCAACTATTCCATAAACTGATCTAATAACCTATTAAAGATTATTAACCCCCTCTGAAAGAGTTCCTGCGCTTTTTAAGTATAGTGAGTGATAAATGCGTAGACCGGTAAGTTTCTACACTAGGTAAGGAGTTAGTGATCCTCCCTAGTATCCATTGGATCCCACATTGATATGTTAATCTAATAATGGGGCAAGCTAGGTCCAAACCACCCGTACTACCCAGGGTTACACGATTGTCAAGGAATATCTAATAAAACCATAATCTAACAGGAAACAATCACAACAAAAGTAACTACATAACTAGGCCATCACCTTAAGTGCTTAGCCGCTCATGGTAACGGAAACACAGCAAGAAATAAAAGTAATCATAGATTGAATGCTCATAATTCTTACAGCATTCGTATTTAAACGATTAAATACAAAAAGTAAGTAAAATGTGATCTCCCTTGGACTCTAGGGTGGGATTCTTTCGAAGGTTAAAAGGCCTTTGTCGCCTGATCCAATTGGCTGTGGAGGAAAGTGATGTGGGAATAACATGAATGGAGGTCTCTTTTTTATTGGTATCGTAAACCTCGTCTACGGCGTAAATGATAATAGTGTTACGGCGTAACCCTTGTATACGACATTTCATAATTAAGCCATTATTACGGCGTACCCAGATATGGTGTTACGCTGTAACCTTAAAATAATGTCTACAAGTACGTGATCTTCCTTTTATATTTGTGGATCTTCATGGTTACAGCGTAACCAAAAGGGTGTTACGCCGTAACTCTATCTTGGGCAAGATTTCCTTCCAAATACGTGGTTACGGCATAACTAGATATGGTAGGTACTCGCGTAAAGTTATCCTTGATGAAAAACTTCTAAAATGTATTAGAAAAATATCTCGTTTTCGAGTATTTAGTAATACATATGCAGTGTAAATTAAGGGTATTTTATACTAAAAGTATTAAATATTTGTGTTATAACATCATCCCCCCTTGACTTTTTGCTTGCCCTCAAGTAGAACCTGTTAGAACATTTCATAAAAAAATTTCTCAAGAATTCCTTCAAGAAATAGTAATCTATAAATAAACTCTTATGCTAGAAACATCAAAGCTGAAAACCTCACGAAATGAGGGATAAAAAGTCACTCTGCTCGCCCACTAGTATAAGTGTTTTCATTTTCGCAGTGATCGCTCAATTGCACAAGTCATATCATGTATTCTATCATAAGCTTAGAAAGTACATAAATCTGCACCAGTTAGAATTGGGGTCTAAATAATTATCGAAGGCAACAAAGGTTATATGGTTTTAAAAGGTGATAAAGGGGTTAGGATAGACATGGGATACACATTTAATGGTTGTTAATATAAAAACACAAAACAAATAGCTTAAAGAAATTTAAGATTATCATAACTAGCTGGGTATACTGTCTATCCATGTGCCCAAGAGTCTAAGTCCGAAAATCTGATCTTCAATTAATGGGCTACTAGCTCCATTCTTCATAAGTATTGGTATGACCTGGTATAATAATGGGCTACTAGCTCTATTCTTCATAATTTTTGAGATGGCTTGGTGCAATAGTAGGCTACTAGCTCCACTTTTATTTTGTCTATATTTGCACCATTTTTGCATTCTTTAGCACATGGGTGGCTTTTAGTTGCACCTTTTTTTCTTCATTTACTTCTTTAAAGCATGCAAATGCTACAGGAGTTTATATTTTTTTATTATTGCCCATAAAGCATTTGATATTATATGCACATCTCCCCACTTGAGATGAACAATGTCGAAAGTGGTGATACAGGGGGGTCTTTGTAGATCATAACTGATTGGTCTTCCACGAATGCATAAAATTTTCGTTCCCATTCCCCTGAACCATAGACTTTAGTAGCCAGAAATTTTAATACACAGATAACTATAGATTATAGGGCAGGTTAAGGCGAAATTGTGTAACGATACATATAACAATTGGTGAAAACATAAAATGGTTTAACAAGGGTGATCTTGGGGTATCTTGCACTAATAATAAGTGCAACAAAATGGGTTTATCATGTAGGTCGACAAAGTTAGTGTAACAAGTCCGATAAACACACCTATAGGTTATTTAGGTGATTTTCTAAATTGTTGCCTTCTTGAACTCATCTATCCTACTAATCAATTTGGTCTCCGAATTGAGAGTACAAGCAAGTTCTAAAAGTCTACAATATACCGGCACACTCTATTATTTGGTGGATCTTTGAGTAATATTGTGTGTGCTAAAAAACAACATCATTTATACCAGAAAACTACTATAAAATCGGACTATAACACTAAATATGCTTAATAGTATTGGCAAATATGCTTGTTTTGTGTTGTTATGTCTTGCAGGTATAAAGGATTGAAAATGAAGCAAAAATGAAGCTTTCGGTTAAGATTTGAAGACGTTTACGCATTTTTCAAGATCAAGACGAAGTCATTAATATTTCTCAAGCATGTCATTGGAAAGAGCACGAAAAATCGAGTCCAATGGTGCTTTCATCTTTTATTGGGTCGGCCCGACGCCATTCTAATGGGTCAGACCGACCCATATTTATTATATGCTCAATAACCCACATCAGCTATTAAATGAACAAGTCCAGCCATGAATCTCAGCCCAAGACAAAATCCAACCCGGCCCAGCCCACAAGAAATACTTTGCCCATTTATAGAATTGCAAAGTGGGAGGCCCATGATAATAAAGCTAAGCCCAAGTTCAACAAGTGGTACTAATGCTTAAATGAAACGCAACAGCTGGGATGAAAAGAAAAAGAAGACAATTTTCATTATATCTTATCTTTCTTTTGTTTTTTAAAGCGTAGATGTAGCAGCAGATCGCATAATTTCTTACCTCTCGTTTTTTTTTCATCTTTTCACTTTCGTAGGTTAGATTTAGTTTAGCACTAGATATGAGTAGAATATAGTTTCTTTCGGTTTCGTTTATCAAAGATTTCGTAGCGGTAATAGATTATATTTCGAGCATATGGTAGATCTTATTTCTTGGTTTCGTATCAGCTTATTGTAAACGATTTGAGCTTAATGGTATGAAGTATGATGCTGTTTTAAAGCTTATTGATTTAGCTTATTATTCTTGTTTGGATTTTTTTCTTTCGGCTTATTTAGATAGTAAGCTTCTCGTTCAGCTTATTTTCTTGAGCTTATTTATTTGATAAGGGGTAAATCTAATAAGCTATTATTAGCTTATCAGATTTGTTTGCTTGTTAATTCATACGCTCGTTCAAATAAGTCTTCAATATAAGTTTTTGAATTAAGCTTAATGTCGAATAAGCTCTTGTTTAAGGGTTATTATTTCTCGGCTTAATCTCAGATTTTGGATAAGCTTTACATAGCTTTTTTCGATTGGAGTATTAAGCTTATACACCAAATAAGTTTCAGGTAGTTGTGGCTTATTGGTTCAGATTAGTTTAAATTTGGTTTCGAGGTATTAAGGGCCGTTTGGTTAGCTTATTAGTAGTTTTCTAGTTATAAAAGTTTCTTATCTAGTCTCGTCTTATTGTTAGTTGTGTTAGAAGCTTATTTTCCCTTTAGAGTAATCGGTTTGAGTTTAGAATTGCTTATTTACTTGTTTAGGTATCGATATAATAGAGTCAATTTAGAAGGTTATGTCTCGGTTTGACTTAACTTTGCTTATTATGTCTTAACCTTTATTGTCTCGTTTTGATCAAATTGGTTCATCTCATATGGCGAGGAGCTTAAGGGTTCATAAGCTAGTTTGATTTTTCTAGCTTATAGCTTTATTAAGTTTTTATTAAGCTTATAACTAATAAATTTTAATACTTTATTACTTATTCAGTAAAATAAAAGCTAATAGAGAAATAAACTAGATAGCTTACTTAGTTTATGCAATCGGGCAGTTCTATTTCGTTATCGGATCATCACTCGGGTTCTACTTTCTTTTCTCTTTTTCATCTAGTAGTGTAGTTTTATTTAGCTTAATTTGTCTTTTATTGCTTAACCGTTTATTATGATTAGCGAATAGTTTTTAGTATGCTTGTTAAGTGACCATGGATAGTGAGTTAAGTGTGGATTAAAAAGTAAATTGTTGATTAATAATTTTCGGATTATTTAGATTTCTTATTTGAATATTTCGAAAGGCAAAAGCCAAAGAAATAATCAAACATCAAATCTAGTAATTAATACTTTTATAAGATATCGTTTTCAAAATAGACCAAAGTCGTGAGATAATAATATTTTTACGGGTGTTAATTCGTCATCATTTTAAAGTAATTTGTACCAAAACAAAGGCTTGTTTTATTATCTTTTTATTTCAAATTTAATGATCTTTTCACCTCACTTGACAAGCATATCCTTTTTAGTTATATCTTAGTATTATTTTAGCTTATTATTATATAAATAGTGTAATTCAAAACCAAAACCAAAAGATAATCAAGCATCAAACGAAAAACACTAACGTAAATCTCAATTCAATTCTCGCTGGGATACGACTCTGGAAGATTTAATTGTTACTTTTCCTAAAGTGATTCTTATTTCTAACGGGATACTTAATATTATATACTTACGGCTAGTACGTATTTATACGATATCAAAATGGTGCCGTTGCCGGGGAGATTTGTACGATTTTTACGTGGTGTTTCGAGTTAGTGCCTTGAAGATCCTTTATTCAGAAAGTTTATTTTTGTACTTATTAAAAATATAAAAATTCAAAAATAATTTCCAATTTTATTTTATTTTCCCTTTTCTTATATATACTATATATATATATATATATATATATATATATATATATATATATTTATATACTAGTTGCAAAGCCGCCCAATGGGAGGGTATTGTTTTGTGAGTATCCAAGGGAAAATTAAGTAACGGTTAATGAATTACGAACATCGTGAAATTGTTATAGAGTGAATACCAAACGAAAAGAAATGAACGGTAATCCAATAAGAGAAATAAGACTTAATAAATTGTATGCAATAACAAAGTATATGTTTTTAGTTTGAATGTGAAATAAATCTTCTTTGTGCACAACGTTGGTTAAGGGAAATAGGAATGCATGGAAAAAAAGTTATGTATTCTATAATTTGCTTCTTTATACAACAATGTCAACCTTTTCCTTTGACACAAGGATCAGGTATACACATCACCGCAAAAACTTCTATTAATATGTTTAAAATCTGAATTTGTGTAAATTCAAAGGGCATCAATGGCGATACAACAAAGTGAACACTAAAGTTGTGCTTTACTTTAAACAAACAAAAAAACATAAGAGTGACATTATTTACCTAAATTTGTCTTTGCACAAACAGCCCCTAATTAGCACGACTCAAGGTTATTAGCTGCTGCAATAAGCTCTCCAAACAGCTCATAATCAAGCTATTATGTCATTATTACGAACATTTTTCAAACAACCTAAAATAAGAGAGGTTTTAGCAATGAAAACACATTAACGTGGTAACACAAAGGGATGATACCTGGGTTGATTTTGTCCATGTACCTTTCTTAAATATCCGATGTTCAGGAAAATGCTAACTTAAATCGCTCTTTTTTTTGTCTGCAACTTAATAGGGGGCAGCACTTATTTTAACTAATTTAACTTCAATATTTACAATGTATAACATACATAATGTCTGTGATAACAAATGCCGATCTTGAAAATAAAATATTCTTGAAAATACCTGGAAATTCTAAGCCTCGTCCAAATGCATTTTTGTGCTAAAGGAATATACCTCCTGATTTGTATCCAATTCATATCCAGGCTTTGCAGCCATGGCTTTTGCGATCCCCACATATTCCTGAATTGCATACATGACAGTGATAGGATTGTTTTCGAGTATAAAAAGTACATCAAAATAGGACGCATTGTTTTCGAGTTAAAATTATTATAGTAATAGATTTGCTATGGGACCAAAATGTAGATACTTATAACCCATAAAAGTGCCAAACTGGAACAGAGAAACATAGAATGTATTCATGTTAAATAGAATACAATAAATATATACATATAACTGATGTTTGAAGTCATTAACCTTTGTTTGAAATACATACACATAACTTGCACATTTCCTGAAATATTTAAAGAATTAAATGTAGTAGTGCGTAACTGTGTAAAATAATTAAATGTTATGACAAAATGTAGATGCTTAAAATGTGTTGAGCACGGTTCTTAAAGTATGAAATGTGAACCTATTGCGGATACTGTGGATGCATGAGCCACATTTGATCGCTATGGTATTATAGCGACCTAGTATCCAAACTTAAAATACTTAAGCTACAATGAGTCTTCCCCAACTTTGTTCCAAATATCATAGCATCATCGCCAACAGCCTGTATAATCAACACTGTCTCACCACGCGGGACATTTGTAGTTAGCTTAGGATATTTAGGTCTCCACGTTAAGCGCGGCTCCTTTTCAACCGAAGCATCTTTTTATCTATTTATCTCACACCAGCTCCGATTTCACTCTGCAGAAAACTGTTTCATGCCCTGAAAGGCCCCACCCTAACATTTTTTTCTTCTATGTCTTCTTATCTATGTTGGGTCAGTTTGCTCTTCATATGATCTTTTTGATTTCATCCATTAAAGAAGCTGAGAAACACATGCCAAATGAGTGCATCGACCCTAACCTTCTGAATTTGAGAGTAATATGCGTGAATACAGTGTCATTCCATGGTGAGCATAATGATCAAGTTGCCACACTTTTAAGTAAACATACGTGGCGCACCCATTTAACCTGAGTATATCAGAATATAATCCATTTAAGTTTGCCCTTGTGGGTGCACTTGTGTTTATCACCATGATCACATTTGATGTCTTTAGGGATATGAACACTTGGTTACAACTGTAGCCATGCCAAGGGGGTTTGGTTGCCATGACAAGTTCTGATATGGGCTGTGCTTTGGGCAGGGGATTCACCATGCGATGAAACCACTTTACCTGACCTGATATACAACACTACAGCATGTCAAATTGCAATATAAATCAATTATATTTTGTTGGAAGAATTGTAACACCAAATTTTACCTCTTTTTGTGCTACTTCTACTCCTCAGGTTTTGAAAGAAGAAATGACTATTTTTATTACTTTTTTAAGTTTGTGAGATTGAGCTAAAAGGTGCTTAAAGAAGGAAAGAAAAACATCTATAATGAATGGGTTCTTAACCTTTACAAATGGATACCTAGAGCCAAGACTAATCAACGATTTACGTGGCTATATGTTGAAGGATTGCCACCTCACATTTGTTGTTCATAAGCTTTTAGCATTTGTACATGGAATAAGATAAAATAAAAGTCAATATTATAGGAACCTTCATCATCTCGAATAACTCCATTTGGGGCCTGTAAATTTGATATAGTCTATTAGATACCATTTTATGTATTGGCAATCTGTTAAATACATATAAGTTTATAAACCATGTAATCGACTTAATATTCAAGTATTAAACATTAGGGTGTGCCAACAAATTCATTAATAGATGAAAAGCAACCCTTTGTAAAGAACGAAAATAATGAAAATAATGTTTGGCAAAACACATTGGGCCAAAACACTGATAATCAATATAAATAATCCTTAAAGGTGTTGCTTACCTGATTAATATCACAAAAGTCATAAGATATGTTCCAGAATGATCAAGCCTCTTGTGGTAAAAATGCCTCATCATCTAACTTGGTTTGCAATTCATCATTCACTTTATACTTTGACCATTCACATAATTTCTTGATTAAATCTAGAGGCAACACGTGATTGACACAATTACGTTCTAAAAAGATTTATAAAATAGCAACTCAGAGACGATAAGTTAATAAAATGATTACATTTAATAAAAATTTAAAAAATACTTACAATGCCAGCAGGTAGTTGTCTAAAGTGCTGGTGATCCATTTCTCGAGTAACCGGACTTTGTCCACATAATCTTATAAAAGATTTACATTCCCCTATAAGGTTAGTTAAAATAACCTCGTCTTTTTAGGGCAAGGTAAAGAATACCTCAAATACTTCCTAAAACACAAAATCTATGCTATGACGAAGACGAAGCAATAATATGGATTTCACCCATACTTCTTTGAACCATATCTTGCAGATCTGTTTGCAGTCTCTGCTGTTAATTATGAGCCATCGACCTAAGCTTCAAGCTCATGAACAATCTAATATGCAAATCGAATACGCATTATGACATAAAAACTAACTACTTTAGCCAACAATAAGTATAAGTAGTTTGGTTTTCAAAACACTACAAACTGCTTATATAAAACAATAAAACATACCTGAGTCTTTTTGTTTAAGAAGATGGATACTTGCCTCCAATGTATTGGTGGCCTAGTCCAATACTTCTTTTCTGCAATTATTAAAATCAGCTCCACTTCCACTTCTGCACTCAGAGTTGCTTAGGTTTGTCCTGGAAATTTACTTATCCTGTAAATTATTATAACAATGGTTACAGTAATAGAGACACCATATATAATAAAACATAAAATGGTTAGGTACTTACTTCCACATCAAACGGTCCATAGAAGCATTTTAGTTTGCTCGCCCCGATGTCAATTGAACACTCGTTTTTGCTGTTTTTTTAGGTATGGGAACCTTAACCACAACTCCAAGTGCAAACATTTTTGACAAATATACTCTTTACCTGAAAGCCAATAACGTTATAATAATAACTACACTAATAAGACTCTGGATGTAGCTATTTACAAACATTAACGTAAACTTCCATGTGTGTCCTGCCCATTTCCTTGATGGTTGGCACTTCTAAATCCACATATACAGAAGTCATTAATTTATGAGTTAAATAATAAGCCAAAAGGAGAGTAGATGCATAGGACTTTGCTATGATTATTAATACGATCAGTATAACAAAAGATACTTGGATGGCTTAGATAAAACAAAAGGCAGTTCAAGCTTTTATATATATAAAAACGGCATGATCCGAGAAAAAGCTATTGGATCCATCTGATCCTACCTGTTTTGAATGAAACCAAAACTCCACCTCTAATTAGACTCTTTAGATATCAATACAGTTGAGTGTTCGTGAGGCTCTGATTTAATCTGGAAAACCACACATAAATGCCGCACCTTATCCTAAACTATGTATGTGAACAATTCTATCCAGTGAGATGGTTTTTTTATGCTTGAATCAAAATGTAGTAAATAACTTGTTTAACACAACTTCTATTACCATTTCAGAGCTTTCTTCAAATAAATGAATTATGAACTTAGTCTAGAGAAAACACACTCTTACGGCTACATATGTTTTCTCACATGGCCTAAAACGCTAAAAGCAAACCACTACTGTGTTTAAAATTTTAAGATAAATGAGCAACAAAACATTCTTACTATTAGAACTCAGTACTTCACGCAGCAGTTTGTTCGTCAAAACCATCGTGGATCAGCCTATCCCTTTACCACAAATATGCAAAACCACCCAAAAACAACAAAAAATAAATTGGAGAGATTTAGAAAAAAGATATTGGCTCACCTATATCCACCCAATGGGAGGCAAGTTCCTTCATTCAGACATAAGACGACACCTATTAAACATATTATCATATCAGATTGAGAAAATATGTAAGAAACTAATTTAATACAATTCCAAATTAAGAACTTTTAAAAATAAGAACCTTTCACACTTGCTATTGGGCAACTATTGCACCTTTACTCGGTTTTTACCATTGTCATTGATTTGCTTCCTGTAAAGCTGTAATGCAGATGATTCTTTTTTTTTTTTTTCTGGGTTATGCTCAAAATACAAAATACAGTACATATCACCATAATCTAGCCTAATAGTGATTGCCATACTAAAAATCCTAAAAACAAAGATGGGCATTGTTAATTGAATATATACTCTGATTTCCTTGCTTTATTTTTCTCTTATTCAAGATGATCAACAAAACCCTCACCCGTGAACAATTTAGTGAAAATCCATTCTCATTGTCTAATCACAAAATAATCGATCATAGAATCTGTACAAAAATATTTTGTTAATGGCTTCAAATGTAACCGTGAGGTAAACCATTTTAAGGGGTGTTTAGGAATCTGCTTTAAAAAAACAGAATAAACAGTTTTTTTACATCAAACATTTCATAGGTGTGTTTGAGATTGCTTCATTAGGTGCTATCTGTTTCTATGTATCTGACATTTAAGCCTTTTTTATATGATCAAAAAATGTTTGACACCTGCATTGACACCTGATCAGTAAGTAGCTTCAACAATCATTATAAGGATGTGTGCTGATTTAATACATATGGTCATTACTATAATAAGTTTAGCAAAAATCTGAAAATAACAAAGGTATCTAATATGTTGTGTGGAAAAAGGCTCAAATATGAATACCTGCTGAATTACATGTTCCTTCTCCAACAACAAAAACATTTGTGATATTTAAGTTGAGTTGCTCGAATATACAAGACTTCCATCTACATCGTGTAACACAACTACAACACAAGCTGATCTATGATTTCCTTTCACTGCACCATCAAACTCAAGAATACAATCGCTTTCATACAGACTATCTACCGAAGATCTTGATCCATCAATACTTGTCTATAGAAACGCACACAATCAAATCTAATTCGGTTGTATCAAAAACATACACTAAATGTGTGTACAAATTTTAGGCTTATTTAACAATAAATATCCCTCAATACATAAACAACAACAAAACTGAACACAATAATCAAAATTCATAAATTAAAAATTCAAGATAGATAGAAAGGTAATCCCTTTAATTCTTAAAAGCATAAAAAAATGTATAGGATCCTAATTTAATTTTTCGATCTACACTAAGGGGAGTACAATAAAAATACTTGAAATTGAATTGGTTGATTTGTGATGAAAACATTAGATTAGACAGACGTTAATCAAGTCATTGATTTGATTACGTGGTTAATCGAATTTGGTGTTTCTTTGGATTATTCAGTCATTGATTTAGGTTTAAGAATTAGGGATTTGCATTTGGAAACTGCACGTGAATAGGATTTTGGAGAAAAGTCAGGGTTATTTTTTTGGGAAGTGTTATTAAATTCAAACTGCTAATTATGATAGGAAGAAAAAATTAGACCATGAGATTTTGGTTTTCAATATGTGTAACAACAAAAAAACGGGGGGATGGTTACATGGTAGAAGCTTTGCTTCTTTGTATTAAAAAACGCCCAGGTTCGAATATGTCTAAAGGACTTATATTTTTTCGAATTAAAGCTGTCACAATAAATGTCTAGGTGATGTGGCATATAAATGCCTATGTGGCTTTGTTGGTTGCCTAGGTGGATTAAAAATTGGTGACATGGTATTTTAAAAGGATGGATGTCAGGCATTATTTTGGCTGAGATGAATTATTTGGTGATGTCGTGGCTTATTCTATGTTGCATGAGGTGGCCATGGTATTATCTGTTTTATATATATATATATATATATATATATATATATATATATATATATATATATATATATATATATATATATATAGAGGAAGGTTAAAATAAAAAGACAAATATTCGTGAGAAGGATAAAAAGAAAACTTTTTTTAAAAAAGTTCTCGAAAAATTCTAAAAAAATTCCATTAAATCAGGTATGTTGGTGCATAAAACTTTTGTAAAAGAAGTTTTTCTAATTTTGAGTTTTTATACGTTTTTTTAATGCGCAAAAAAAGAAATTTTGATGCACAAAAAAATTTTGATGCACAAATTTTTCGACTTGTTATAGTTTGATGCGCAATAAAATTTTGATGCAAAAAGTCAAAAGAAGTTGGGTACAAAAACGAATTTTTGATGCACAAAAAACCGATTTAATGCACAAACGTTTTTTTTCATAATTTTTTTTCGGCAAAACTATCCACTTTTAGAAAAACTTCCTTTACAACTTTTTCATGCACCAACATACACGATCTTGTGGAATTTTTTTAGAATTTTTTGAGAACTTTTTAAAAAAAATAAATCTTTTTATCCTTCTCACGAATATTTGTCTTTTTATTTGATCTTTATCCTATATATATATATATATATATATATATATATATATATTGATAAACATCTCATAATACACACATAACGTGTGTTTTCTTGAACTTTCTTTTTTTCTCTCTCTACACTTCGATCCACAACTAATATCAACAGAAACAACTAATCG
>BQNB010040322.1:0-47491 GCA_026074375.1 Tanacetum coccineum
TATCCAAGAGAGCACTTTAAGAAATACACTAGAGTAGAAGCTCAATTCTTCAAAGATACTATGATCCAAGACATGGATTTCATTGAGAAGTATATGATTGAAACAATACTTCATGAAAGAGAGATTGATAAAAAGGATGAATGAAAGAAAGATGCAAACACAAGAGGGAAAGGTTGATATGGTTAAAGCATTGGATGTTGGTTTGGTTATCACAAAAATCAGCGGGACAATATCAGCCAAACAAAATATAAGAAGCAAATCATGGAATGGATGCAGCAATTCAGGGAATGAATGCATCAGTTCAAGGAATGAATGCAGTAGATTAGGGAATGAAAAAAGTAGACCAGGGAATGAAAGCCGCAATTCATAGAATGAAAGCAGCAATTCAGAGAATGAAAGCAGCAATTTAGAGAATGAAAGCAGCAATTCAGGGAATGATACTGATGCTGATTATGACGATATCAAACCCACCTATGACAAAGAGCCATTGGAAAAAGTACACTTAAATGATGAGTATGATGTGTTTGCCAATGAAAAATGATGTGAGTCTCGTAAAGACTTCACAGGAAGTTTTACAATCCCCTAGGCAGAGTACCTAACCATTGTAGTGTAGTAAGGCAAGACTCGGGGGTTGTTATCGTTCTCTAGGGGAATAGGTTGGGAAGGCTCGAATAGAATCTAACAGAGGTCTACGGGGTTGAGAGAAGATTCTTTTTGTATTTTTATTTTATATAAAGCAGGTAAAATCATATGTTTGAGAGGTTAATTTGTTTTATCTAATTAAACGAATAATAATAAAATAAATCTAAACTACTTTGGTGATAACTATATGATAAACGAACGTATTTACTTAATCATGCACTACTCCTCAGATTGTTCTTATAACTCTTGTTTGCTCCCCCTTAGCTGCTCACCACCGGTGTTTGTAAGTATTGTTCCCCCCCCCCTTCCCGTCCCCCCCACCGCCCGCCCACCCCCCCCCCCCCCAATGTGACGTTATTTCTTAAGTCATCAATAAATTACACGAACCCGCCGTCCACGTAATATTCCGTTAAGGCAACGCACAAGTAAGGTAGTATAAAGACTATTACAAGGCCCCTAAAATTATATTAAATTCAATTGAAATATCTTAAGAGGGATCAACCATATTACGGTAAGGTAGTATGAAGACTGTTACCGATGATATCCTTTCTACACACTCGCGTTTCCCTAGACGTCTATGCCAATTTAATATCTTATGGCTAGTTTTTTAAAGCCTAACGCGCACATCCATCACAAGAAGCAACATTAAAAGGATCTACAATCTAAGTTTCATGCAATCATAAGTAAATACTAATAGATCTAGCCTTACATGGCAAATAAAGAAGAAGAACACGAATCTAGCACAAAACACATAGACATATTAAGTGATAAGGGAAAAATGAACTTCACTTGATTAAATCATGCAGTTGAGGCTGTTACAAGAGGGTTTTGACACCCTAAAAACGAGCCTAAAGGCTGCTAAAATTGTCTTCTAAAACTAGGGTTCGTCTCCCAAAACTTACACACTTAAAACCCTAAAAATGGATTTGTATATATAGGAAAACAAGCGCGACGGCATCGCTTTATGTTCCTGACGTCGTCGTGCCGTAATGGTCTTCTAGGGTTTCTTTAAGTCGACTTCGTTCTGACGCCGTCTAGAATTCCATGACGTCGTCCCTCGATCACTTTGACGCCGTCTCCATGCACTGTATGCTTTTCTTCAAGATAGCTGATATAGAGTCGTAGGCTTGTCCGTTTCTTCTCTAATTGAGCCCAAGTCACGTGTATTTCCTCCAAAAGTCATCCAAGTGCTAAAAACATGAAAACAAATGATTAAACATATAATTTGGGCATATTTGCATGATTTAGGAGATTAAATGACCCCAAAAAAGTGTATAAAATGACACCTCATCAAATACCCCTACACTTGAGATTTGCTTGTCCTCAAGCAAATGAGATTTTCTACCTAGACAATAGCAATATTGGGGGAATTTAACCTACTCTTTAAAAGCAATTTATGACACAACCTCCTAGACCTCGTAATTAAAAGTACGAATTGTATATACTAGCACCTCACATAAGTGTTTGAGATTATCTCTTTCTCTTAGGTGTATAATGAATTATAACAATATGGGGAAACAGGAAAATAACACTCATTACCTGTCATAGCATATAAATTACCATAGGCTTGGTAAATGATCAAACCTCCACCGCTAGGCGCAAGTATTATGTAACAACCGATATTTTTCAGAACTTTAAATGACTATTTTAACCTTTGACTTTTTGGGTCTAACTTGACTTTTTAACTTTTTGACATTTTACAGTCACATAAAAATGATTACTGCGTAACCGGTAATTTTTCAAAACGTATTTAAATAATAAATCATATTTATTATTATATATTTCTCATTTACAAATTTATTTTTCAAACTTAGCTGACTTGAAAACGAGAAGATATCTCGCAAATTTTGAAAATCGCACACAACACGTACCGACACGAAAATACTTAAATTATATTTAATTATCACAATTTATTTAATAAAAATATTTAATAAATTATTTTACCTCTTATTAAAAAACATTTGTTAAAAACGCGAATGTTCGAATCAAAGTTGTATTTTTACGGACAAAGCTTACCCGTGACACCCAATGGCTACCAAATAAATAATAATCATTTTAAATATATTTTATAAAAACATTTATAAAATACTAGTCGTGTAAATACCCAGTTTTCGTGGAAAAATCATTTTGAACGTAATGGCGCAACTTTCGAGTCTTGAATCAACCGTTAACTAGCTTAAACGAGTCCCTAACCATTATTTTACAAAAGATTACACTTTTGGTCCTTGTGGAAATATTTACACCATTAACCCTCATCTATGTAACACTTGTCACTTTGTTTTACAAATTTTGACTATATAAACAAACCCTATTAGGTTTTCATTCATTTTATAACTAGCCACCACACACACTCCCTCATCCTCTCCTCTTATTTTTCGGGCAGATTCCGGCCACCCGCTGTCGGCCACTATCTCCAACACCATCGTCATCCCCACCACGCCACCACCACCTCGTCACCTTCATATCCACCGCCACCACAGCCGCACCACCATCATCCACATCATCACGCCACCCTCACCACCATCTCCCCCGTCACCATCACCTCCACCACCGACGCACTCTACCATTACCATCCCTACCACCACGGCTCAGCTGTCGTAAACCACCACCACCATTTCACCCCTCATGTCTTCGAGTTTGGATGGTTTCATTTTTGTAAAATCTAATAAAATTTTTCAAACTTTGTAGGTTATGTTTTTAAGCTTGTTTATTTATTTTTCTACTTTTTTTTTTGGTTCTCTTGTGTTTTCCGATTGATATACACCGCCCAAAGGAGTGTTTGTTTTTTTCTTCTCTTCCTTATTCTTTCTGCGTAAGAACTGGCCTGAAAAGGGTGTTTGTTTCTTCTGCGTTTTAGAGCCTAAAAGGGAGTTAGTGTAGGATCGTTATTCCTTAATGAAAACTGATAACTGTAACTATATCGGAATCTAGTTTGCGTACTTAGAAGAACACAACGAACATTTCTCAAAATACGATTTCTATTTATAAACTTTTGAATCTGCCTAAATTGCAGATCCCTAATACAATACTAACAATTCTCAACTTTGTGTTTTTCTATGTTTTTTTTTTTATATCACTAATATCTTCCTAGAGATCCTTTTATAAACATAAGGATAACCTCCTGTAGATTGTACATCCTTAAGTATATCATAAACACTAATAGATACTTAACACTTAATAACTGATTCAGAGATAAATGCAAAATACAACCGTTCAACTAAACTTTATATAGTTCCAATAACCAATCCACGAAGTACTTTCTATCCATTGACTAGCAGTACTTCTTGATCTTTTCCACTGTAGCAATACTTGACTTTTGACTTGTATTTCCCAACAATCCCCCCTAACTTGAATTCTACTTTGCTTGACTTCAAGTATCTATCGTTGGTCTCCCTTTGATAAGCATCAGCTGTCTTGTTATTTAAGAGCAAACTATGCCTCAATCTATTAAGCTCATCCTTTGAGCGGTATCTTGTACACAATCTGTTTGAGCATCTTGGAATTAGAATCTCTTATCTTGAACATAACTAACACAATTCTTCAAAAATCTTGTCTTTGCCTCAAACAGATTGTTCTTCTCACAACATGTCTTTCAGCAACATGAATGGATTTAATCAGCTTTACCAATAGCCATTCCTCTAGGGCAAGTCAGTTTCTTTCTGGTACCTATAAAAGGTAATAATCCATGATGAACTGAAAATCACATCAACACGTCAAACTTGAAATCATAGTGTGTTAAGTACTAAATGACTTTTGGTAAGTTCAATACAACCATAAACGGATTTGATTATCCCTTTACCTGTAGTCCGTTTGCTCAGGACTAGTCAACCCTCAGTAATAAAACATTGTGAGTTGATGAACCATATAGTTTTGAGCAAACCTAATTAAAGCTATCAACGTATTATGAGTTCTCATTACCAAAAAAAAAGCCGTTTGCTTTGGAGTAGCCAATAATTCAGCATGTGCAGTACCATGGTTGTATTGATCACCATACAATTTTTGGTAAATTGTCAACCCATACAACAGATTTGAGTTGTCTTTACCAAAACTGTTTGATTTGGACTAGTCAATTCTTATGTTTGTAAGACATGGTGAATTGAATACCATTTGCTGTGTGGTGGTTAACCAACACTCAATCCCTTAAAACAGTTTGACATTCAAATATCTGTGCCTTAAACCTTTTTGCACACTCAAATCTTCACAATGTTTCAAAAACAACTTTTTAACTAGCAGTACCTTCATCAAGGTACTGTTTGTTTTACACTAGCAGTACTTTAAACAAAGTACTGCTTTGTTCACAGTTAAGTCTGTTTATCAAAGTAAGATATATATAAAAAAAATTTGATAAAACATACCAGTTGTTTAAGAATTGTCACCATTTGCAGTTGTCCACAAAATGAACAGATGTATCAAAGTGATGGCTGTCTCACTTTCGTTTTCAACTTCCATTCCATGTTCCAGCATCCTTATCATCAATTCTCTTGATAGAGGATATCTTCTTTCAGCGAGCATGTGAATCATGGTGCCATCTTCTATCTCTAGTGTATGCACTCCTGAAGATTCATGAAATCTCCATCTTATGATTTCCCATTCTTCTTGATCTTTCCAGAAGTCATCATCACTTGATTCAGCCGTCTCCCAAATAATGTTTAGATCACCCAGAAGCGACAAACCTAATCCGGTTGGAGGAATGTGCTCATAATAGTCATCAACAACTCGGTAGAGGTGATATAAATCCTGTCTATCTAGAACGTGCAGTATCTCCCATAAAGTATCAAAGGCCCTGAAGTGATTATTTGCTCTGTGAATGATGAGATACTCTCCATCAGGTGAATCAATAACTTGGAGCTCTGTAATCATGGAGATTCCTTCTAGTGACTCTTTATCTTGTGCATTCTTTTCAAAATCTACAACCCGAAGATAGTTTCTAAGCTCATCAATAGTCTCTGATCTCAACTTAGGCTTCTTTGATGGCTGTGCTTCAGTAATTGTAGCTTTCCTCTTCCTTGAGAGTCTTTGTACATCTCTTTCCTTCAACATCTCCCTTTCTTTCTCTGAATCCATTGGAACAAAATCTTTGAATGAGTCTTTAAATAATCCTTGAATTTGTCATACAACTCCTGTCCTCTGTGGATACTTAAGTTTTAGCAAATTTTTTGTATCCTTTCCTTTTAGGAAACTCATCATTTGATTTCTTTCTGTAGCAAGAGAAGTAAGGTTTCCTCATATTATTCTTTGGCTTTGGTTTTCTCAATTCTTCAAACCTCTTTCATTTCCCTTTCTGTTCCCATACACTTGAATTTTTCTACATCTCTCCACATCATTTGTTGTTTCCAAGGCTCTGATTTGGTTGAAGATCATTTTCTTCTTTTTATGTTCTTCAACAGTACCCTTAGCTATATCTTTAGGTCAGTACGTTATTATCCATCCTGAGTTGGCTGTTGAGTTGAGATTGTATGGGACCAGGATGCTCAAACCTCTGGTCTAAAATAGAAACAAACAAGAACTTCAGCAGCATTATGTTGTTCTTCAGAGTCCATAACTTGAATTGGACGGAGTGGGCTTGAAGGACCTGCTTCATCTTCAAAGTTGAGGGTCCTTGGAGTAATAGTACCCTGTCTAGCAGTACTTTGAGTTGTCTCCAAATCCAATTCTTCTGTTTCTCCACTCTTTACATTAGAAGCTTCTTTCTCCTCAATATTAACTTCTTCAGTTCCATCACTTTTCCTTTCTAGATCAGGAGTAACAGCAGCATCTTGATCAGCAGTATCATCAAAGAAATGATGTGTTGTATCTTCTTCTTGAACATTGTGCTCTTCAGACAAAATTTCAGTCCCATCCGTATTCCTCCCCAATTTGACTGAAGACACTTTCTTCTTATTCCTCTTTCTTCGTCTCTTTTGCTTCTTAAGGTTTTGATTCTCTACCCAAAGAGCATGATGTTTGACCACTGGAGCTACTAATTTGGACAGTTTCTTTAGCTTGGCTTTGAGCTTGATGATTAGTTTAGCTTGAGAAAGGGTTTGCTTCTTGAGTCTCTTAACTTCCCTGTTCAAAGCATATATATCTAAAAGTCCCTCATCTCCTCCAGATGTCTGAGACGCATCTGTGGGAGTAAAATCATTGGGAGATTTAGGAATAGAAGCAGCATCATGAGATTCAGCCGTACCTTGGAAGTCAGCAGTCCTTTGTAGTTCAGCAGTCCCTTGAGAGTTAACAGTATCATGGAAGGAAGCAGTACCTTGTACTGAAGCAGTACCTTGTACTGAAGCAGTACCTTGAGAAAGAGCAGCACTTTGAGAATGAGCAGCACTTTGAGTTGGAGTGCCTTGAGCATCCCTTGCTGAACTTGCAGCCCTAGAATGAGGACTAGTACTCTGTTCTTCCTCTGCGGCCAATGCTGTGACTACTTCTAACATAGATGGAGTCAAGGGAGTAATCTTACATGAGAACTTAGTGCTATGCTTCCTCATGAAGGTAAACACTTTAGAAGGAAGTGAAACTGATGGCATAAAATCTTGAGGTCTGTCTACCCCCTCTAACTGCTTGTTCAAAAACAATTGAACGAACCTAGGATACATAAGAAAAGGAGTACCATTTGAAATATGTCCTAGCATTCCATTCAGTATCAACAAAGAAAAGTTGAACCTCTGATTTGTTGCTAGACCGACTAGGGCAGAGGCGATGTTGGTACCAAATTGCTCCCATGAGGTACTCTTAGGACTTAGGCAGTGAAGTAATACATGGATCAAGTACTTCCACTGTGGGCTAAATAAAGGTTTAGAGAAGGTGAGTTGTGCTAAGTTACCCTCGTAGCCAATATCGCGGAGCGTATCCCAAATCACTTGCTTAGGAAAGCAATCAACGCCATTGTCATCGTCAAAAAGTAGGTCAGCTCGAATGGTTGCTTCAGAAATCAAAATCTTCTTGCCAGCTACCTTGGCGCGGATATGAGGTACGTCATTGATCACTTGGAGAGAAGCGGTAGCCCAAAATTGTTGAAGCCAAGGACCGATGAGATCAGGATCGACCAACAAAGAATAATTAATGGAGCATCCAGTGAGAAAATCGATGATTTGATAAAAATCAGCATTCTGAGCCGTCTTTTCCACACACGCAATCATGTTGTGCTTGTTACAAGAGCGAATGGTTGCCATTTGAAAAGAATTGGATGTGCGTCGGAGGTTGGAAATTAAAGAATTTATGAATGAAAATAAGTAAAGTGAGAGAAAAATGCAATTCAGTTGAGTATTTATAGGTTGCGACGGCTAACTAAGAAGTTACCGTTGTAGATACGGTTTTAGCGCAAAAACGTATGTTTGACCGTTGACCGAACGTTAGAACAGTACTTTGTTGTCTAAGCAGTACTTTCTAAGGCAAGCAGTACTTTGAGTTGGATTAGCAGTACTTTCAACACGAAAAGATGTCCAACTCAAATATGTGCAACGACAACCCTTTAACTTTGCAAATTATCTCTTCAAATCATCAAAATTCTGAAAAATCATTCATATCCTCCCCTCAAATATAGCTAGAGTGCTTCAAAAAATCCAATCTAACCAAAACAGTACTTTACTTGATCACCAGTACTTTATATGTGATCCTCCCCTCAAAGATAGCTATGGGTTCATCATTCCAATTGATACCACCAAAAATTTAAACCTTGCCAAATCAAAGCCTTTGGTGAGTAAATCTGCTACATTGTCATCAGTATGAACCTTGACCACATTAATGAGCCTTTGCTCATAACAATCTCGAATGAAGTGATGTCGAATTTGGATATGCTTGGTCTTCGAGTGAAAAACAGGATTCTTCACAATGCAAATGGTGCTCTCATTGTCTATATGGATCTCAGTGTTCATGAAATTAAATCCATAATCAAGTAGTTGATTTTGCATCCAAAGAACCTGAGCACAACAACTTGCAGCTGCTACATATTCTGCTTCTGTAGAGGAGATAGCCACAATTGTTTGTTTCTTGCATTGCCAAGAAACTAGTCTTCTGCCAAGATATTGACATCCTCCTGAAGTGGATCTTCTATCATGGTTGTCCCCAGCATAGTCACTATCCGAAAAAGCTTCCAAATGAAAAGGAGAGTCTTTAGGATACCATAAACCCAAATTAGGTTGATGTTTGAGATACCTAAAAATCCTTTTGACAGCGTGTAGATGAGAAACCTTTGGAGTGACTTGAAATCTTGCACACAGACAAACAGCAAACATTATGTCTGGTCTTGAAGCAGTTAAGTACATGAGACATCCAATCATAGACCTGTAAAGATGTACATCAACATCTTCACCTTCTTCATCTTTTCCTAAAGATTTATGAGCTTCAATAGGAGTAGATGCGGGCTTAATGGTTCTAAAGTCAAACTTGTTGAGAATGTCTTTCACATATTTGTTCCATGCTTTAGAAAATACACCATAGATTTGCTTGACTTGAAGCCCAAAAAGAAAGTGAGTTCACCCATGGAACTCATCTGAATTCCTTATGCTTAGATCTTCAAAATCCTTCAGCACCCCCATAGAAGACTTGGTAGATCCAAAGATGATATCATCCAACATATACCTGTTCCAACTTGATATCTCATCTATCTTTCTTAAAAACAGAGTTTTATCAATAGCCCCTCTCCTATATCCATTGCTTAAAGAAAAGTGTTGAAAGTCTTCAATACCATGCTGCCTTGGAGCATGATGCAGGCCGAAAAGTGCCCCATGACAACTCTGTAAACCTTGTTTTGGATTGAGCAGGATCTTCAAAACCTGGAGCGTTTGACATATCCCTCTTCTGTGGAATGTTGCCATATAAAAATGCACTTTTGACATCCATCTGATAGACAGTAAAGCCCATGAAAGATGCAAATGCCAAAAGAGATCTGATTGCTTCAATTCTGGAACTGGTGCAAAAACTTCATCATAACCCACACCTTCTTCTTGTCTGTACCATGTGCAACTAGGCGTTCCTGTTCCTTGATAAAAGTACCCGTTCATCTCTCTTGTTTCTAAAAACCCATTTAGATTCCAATCACCCTTTTGCTTCTGGTAGGTCACATAACACCCATACCTCTTGTACTATGAATTGAAAGCAGTTCTTCTTGCCTCGCTTCAACCAACTTGCATCTGCAAAATGCTTGAGAGACTTTCTTGGGTTCCTCTTGAGATAAGAAACAAGCAAACAAGCATGTTTGCTGATCTTTGTGGTTAGTTCTATTTTGCTTGTATATGAAAGACAGCAATGCTCGATGTTGATTGGAAGTACTGTCTTGTAGCTTTCGTCTTGTTTGAACCCCAGCAGTACTTTTGCCAATAATTTGACTTTGAGGATGAATCTTATGAATTCTAAGTGTGGGAGTAGAGGGAACATCAATGGTAGGATCCAAGTTGTTGTAGTCAGCTACTCCGCCTTCCTCAGCATCAAAAGAGTTTGTAGAGAAAACACCATCTGTTGGAGGTATCAACATCAGAGATCTGCAGGTGTATAGCCAGTACATTGAGGAGGTGTATTAGCAGTACTTAGATTGAAAGTACTGTCAACATGTTCTTTTCCCTTTGCAATAGATATTCTCCTCTTTTCCTCTTCAAAAGCAATCCTTTGATCATCATTATGAGCTTTGGCAAGAGATTCTTGATGCATCAAACTTACAAGCTCATCATGTAAAGCTTGATCTTCAGAGGACAATTTAACTTCTTTTGCAGCAGTACGTTCCTCTGGGCAATAGATGAGTGTATGAACAATTAATTGTTGGTCATCCTTATCGTCAACATCATCCACAAGATATGCCATGTTCTTTAGAATCAGCATAGTTATCTATTCCTACAGGAATGTAATTCATGGAAGGCGTAAGAAGGTTCAAGATCAAACAACCAATCAGGACCTTTCCTTCTTGATTCCCTGATTCTCAAGAAAGTTTACGTGAAGACAATCTTGAACCTTTCTTGTGAACCTGTTATAGACTTAAACCCTTTACTGTTAGTTAGAGTATCCCAACATATATCCTTCTTTCCTGACATGCCATCAAATTACCCAAATGATCATAGTATTAAGTATAGTCAGAGAACACATCCAAAAGGTCTCATGAAACATGATGTTAGAGATCTTCCCCATCACAGAATTTCATAAGGGTCTTTCAGTTGCGTTGAGTCACCAACACTCATTAAGCACATAACAAGCAGTATTGACTGCTTCAGCCCAAAATTGAATAGGTAGAAGGGAGTCTGCTAACATAGTTCTAGCAGCTTCAATAAGAGTCCTATTCTTTCTTTCTGCAACACCATTTTGCTGTGGAGTCCTAGCAATGCTATATTCTCTCATATTCCTTTCTATTGCACAAAACTCATTCAAATTATTCTTGAACTCTGTTCCATGATCAACACCCTGTTTGTCTTCACTTTATGTCTTAGCCAATTTTCCAAACCCACAATCAAATCATGAAGCATACATATGTTTCATCCCTTAAGCCAAGAAAAACACCCAACAGAATATGCTGAGTCATCAGTGACCACACAAGCGTACTTTTTCTTTTTATACTCTCTACTGAAACAGGTCCAAATAAGTCCATGTAGACATTTCAAGAGTTTTCTCTGACAGTTCTTTCCTCAATCTTCTTGCAAGATGCCCTGTGTTGTTTACCCTTTCGTACATGCCCACAAGGAGTGATCAAGCTGAATGTCTTGAAGGTAAACCCCTAACCGATTGCCTTTTACCAACTTGTTGATATTTCTGAAGTTGACATGCCCATGTCTTCTGTGCCATAAGACAGCTCACCTCTTTCCCTTTGCAACCAAACAAGTGATTCCACCAGAGGGAATAATATTCTTTAGATCCAGGCTGTAGACATCATTCTTTCTAGGAGCTCTAAGAATTACCAGATCTTCATCAACAAACTTGAACTTTGGAGATAGGATAAGACATTCTTTATCTGTGAAAGACATTGTGCTTCATATCACAATTTTGAGAATCAGATAAATGATTAAACTTGAGCTCTTCCACATGCTACTTTCTCAAAATCTAAGCTGATGTCTTAATGGTTCCTTTTCCTGAGAGTCTTCCACCTTAGAGTCATTTTCTAAAGGCCAAATAACCACCTTTGAACTCTTTAAAATCATACAACTTGTCCTTGTCTCCTGTCATCAACTTCCAAGCATCCACTTCAATGATAGCATAGTCATTGAGATCTTCCTCTGGATTGCCCTGTACAAAAAATTTCAAAGAATTAGACTCTTTTAGGGACCCAAGTCATAACTGACTTGGATACCCCTAATGGAGTTACATACTCAAATTGCTTGAGTGTGTAAGATCCATTACCCCTATTCACAGAATCTAGATAGTTCCCTTTTGGTTTCCATGTTATGATTTTGGACTTATCATTGCACTCTTTTTGACAGTTTGTGGAAGTACTGCTTGAGATCCAACAGTACTTCCTTTCTTTACCCAGATCAATTTAACAACTTTCTTGGGTCTTTGTGGTCTATGAGGAGTCCTTGTTGTAGAAGACCTCGATGATGGTGAGTAACTTGAGATTCGTCCTTCTATTATCCATCCTTGATAGAGTACATTCCATCAAGTACTTCGTGAAAGTACTGCCTGAGGTACTCTAGATCTAGCAGTATCTTATATGTCACATTAGCATTATTTCTTTTTGAAGTACGGTTTGTGTCATTTTAGTCTAGCAAGTACTTATCAACCCATCCCTTGTAAGTACTGCTGATGGAATAAAGGATCTCCTTGCTGAGGGAACCTAGAAGATTCGTGAAATTACATATGGTTCACTCTTTTGGATGTTATTCCAACTGGTCCTTGTTTTCCCTTGAACCCTGAGTTCCCTTAGATTTTTGAGTTTGGGTGTGTTTGAAGGTTCTTTCATGTAGGTTACAATCCTTAATAAGGTGATTAGGACTGTAACATACAAAACATAGTTTACCCCCTTTGTTCCCAAGTCCCTTTGTCCTAGATTCTTGACCAACACTGTTTTGACTGTTTGGTGACCTGTTTTTAAAAGATTCTTCACTATTCTCTTTGTTAAAAACAGTTTCCTTTTGACTCTCTGAAACAATCATCTCTCTTCATCACTATCAACCCAATCTCAATATGACTTTATTTCTATCAATTGCTGATTTGCTATGTTTGTTTTTCTGATTAACAACTTTATTCCTAATGGCTAGTTCATCTATCCCTGTAAAGGAGACATTTGCTCTAGGAGGAATAATTGTACCTGTAGGGGGAGGTACTGCTTTGTAGGCCTTTTCTCTTTTGAAATTTTCATACGTAGAATCAGTCAAAGTTTCATCCCCAGATGAAATGTCACTTTCCATACTATTACTAGACTCAATCCCAAACCCTATACATGACTTATCAGACACATATCTTTGTTTGTTTAGGACTTCGTTTTGAAGTACTGAAGCATTTGACCATTTTTCAAGTTTTACTTTGAAATCATCTCGTTCTTTTAAGGCTTTGATCTATATCCTTTTTGGTTTTTTCTTCTAGTTTCAAATTGCTCTTATCTTTAAGGTCATATTCCATTTGTTCAAACTTATCACCCCATGCATAGTCATTCTTTTCATGTGTTTTAAGCATGACCTTCTAATGACTCTATGCTCATTTGATTATCCTAGAATTTTCATTCCTAGCTCCTTTGAAAATTATCCTTTTTTGATAGTTTTCAAGCAACAGTTTTATAAGACTTACTACATTTGGAACAATAAGGTACCTCTGAGTTTGTAGCCATCAAAGCTAGAGATACTGGTGCATCATCAGCTTTGTTGCTCCAGTCAAAATCATCAAGTCCATCTTGTCCAAAGTGCATGTGCTCTGCATCAAACTCTATGCTCCAATCATCTTTCTACTCCAGTCATGCCATCATAGCATATGTCACTAGGTTCAGCATCAAATACCTTGGTCCAATCAATATCTTCATTGTTGTCTGTTGCCTACCAAAGGCTTTTGGTAGAATCTTCATAGCCACAATCCTCTTTTATCATTACGACCATTTGCTTTGTTTATCCTGGTATTTTAGCAAATCTACACTGCTCTAAGCAAAATGACCTAACTTTTGACAGTTAAAGCATTCAATTTTTGACTTATCAAAGGTAATCCCATTCTTTGGCTTGAGGTCAATGGATCTTCCTGTTTCCTCAATAAACTTCCTATCCTAGATGCAAGGCCCAACTTGCTAGCCCAAGCAACGAAGGCCAAATTTCACTTTTCTAACTGATTGAGTAGCAATGCAAATTGAAATGAAAAATGGAAGCAACACCAGATCACGTGCCCTTTTAATTAATTCCAAAAGGTCACGTGACCCTCCACTCACATTCATTTGGCTAATCAATTACCAAAAAAAGAGAAATATTTAACCCGGTAAGATTAACGCGTAAACAAATGATAAAGAGATATGTCGTGGCCTTAAAACAACACCAATCGATACTTATCTATGGGCTAAATACAATGTAAGAGGATAAAAGTTTCATACCATATATTTCCTTTTCTATCTTCAGCAACGGAGCATTCACATTCTAGTTGTAAAATACAACTGGTTAGCTTCAAATGTTTGTAGGTGCGTAGTCAGCCAAACAACATGCTTGGAAGTATATGCTAGTTAGAACAGAAATAGGCAGACTTAGATTAGTTCCTTCAGACCTGTTCAGGTATGGTGCTTTATCTTCTCGACAATCTTTGATGTTTTAGCGTTGGGGTCATCCTTGAAAAGTTTCTTTCGAGTTTCCGACTGTAGTAGGTTCGTTGGTTCGGATCCCTTTTGTGCTTTTATTCGCTATTGGTCAGGTGGGGTGTCGATTCCATTACGTCACGACGTGAGGTTGCTGCAACGATAGGTTCCACCCCGCCCTGCCAAAACAACATCATGCCTAAAGACTGATAAGATTCTAGTTGTATTTTTGCTAAAAAGGAACGGAGAAAGTAATCATTTTATTATTTTAAAGCTCAAATAAGTAAGTAATCGGATATGAGGATACGACCGCCATGGCTGCAAACGTAGCAATTTTGCCCCGCCAAGATGCACGTAACCCAAATGTTAATCAAACCCGCTTAGGAATGCTTAAATATTATCATCATAGCCTCGTAGAATCGTTATCGTTATCATGTTAGGGGGCGGCTCATGTCTATATATCGATCAGTACTAAAATAAGCCAAAAGCACACACCAAACACATAGTGTATACCACACATACAACACACCACTTTCTCTGTGTAGGCAAACCCGCTAAAAATGGTACTTATGAAGAACACACAGTAGTTTCTCAAACGATTTCTTTTATAAACCTTTTGAATCTGCCTAAATTGCAGATCCCTAATACAATACTAATAATTCTCAACTTCGTGTTTTTCTATGTTTGTTCTATATCTTCTAATATCTTCCTAGAGATCCTTTTATAAACATAAGGATAACCTCTAGTAGATGTACAGTCCTTGTATATCATAAAACTCTAATTGATAGCTTTTCACTATAACTGTTACAAGAAAAAATGCCTTAAAAACAAAAACCGTTTAAACTTTATAGTTCCTATATCCACGGCAGTACTTCGATCTTTGACTGGCAGTACTTTGACTTTCTACTTAGCAGTACTTTGATCTTTCATTCAGCAGTACTTTGACCTTTTGACTTGCATTTCCCAACAATCCTCCCCTAACTTGAATTCTACTTGCTTGACTTCAAGTTTCTTGATCGTTGGTCTTCTTATTAATCATCAGTCTATTAGTCTTTTAACAGTACTTGCCTTTAATCTTTTTAAGCTTCATCCTTTGAGCAGTATCTTGTACACAATCTGTTTGAGCATCTTGAAATGAAACCTCTTATCTTGAACATACACATTTCTTCAAAAATCTTTGTCTTTTGCCTCAACCAGATTGTTCTTCTCAGGCAAATGTCTTATCTGCAACATCGAATGGATTTTTGAGGCTCTTACAAGGCGTAGCCATTCACTCTTGGGCTAGTCAGTTCTTTGGTACCTAGAAAAGGTAATAATCCATGATGAACTGAAAATCACTTCAACACTCAGAACATGAATCATAGTGTGTTGAGTACTATATGACTTTTGGTAAGTCATTACAACCATAAACGGATTTGATTAGTCTTTACCTGTAGCCGTTTGCTCAGGACTAGTCAACTCTCAGTAATAAAACATTGGTGAGTTGATGACCATATAGTTTTGAGCAAACTATTAAAGCTATCAACGGATTTGAGTTCTCTTTACCAAAAAGCCGTTTGCTTTGGAGTAGCCAATAATTCAGTGTAATACCATGGTGTATTGATCACCATACAATTTTTGGTAAATTGTCAACCATTAACAGATTTGAGATGTCTTTACCAAAACTGTTTGATTTGGACTAGTCAATTCTTATGTTTGTAAGACATGGTGAATTGAATACCATTTGCTGTGTGGTGGTTAACCAACACTCAATCCCTTAAAACAGTTTGACATTCAAATATCTGTGCCTTAAATCTTTTTGCACACTCAAATCTTCACAATATTTCAAAAACAACTTTTTAACTAGCAGTACCTTCATCAAGGTACTGTTTGTTTTACACTAGCAGTACTTTAAACAAAGTACTGCTTTGTTCACAGTTAAGTCTGTTTATCAAAGTAAGATATATATAAAAAAAATTTGATAAAACATACCAGTTGTTTAAGAATTGTCACCATTTTCAGTTGTCCACAGAATGAACAGATGTATCAAAGTAATGGCTGTCTCACTTTCGTCTTCAACTTCCATTCCATGTTCCAGCATCCTTATCATCAACTCTCTTGATAGAGGATATCTTCTCTCAGCCAGCATGTGAATCATAGTGCCATCTTCTATCTCTAGTGTATGCACTCCTGAAGATTCATGAAATCTCCATCTTATGATTTCCCATTCTTCTTGATCCTTCCAGAAGTCATCATCACTTGATTCAGCCGTCTCCCAAATAATGTTTAGATCACCCAGAAGCATCAACCCTAAGCCGGTTGGAGGAATATGCTCATAATAGTCATCAACAACTCTATATAGGTGATATAAATCTTGTCTATCTAGAACATGCAGAATCTCCCATAAAGTATCAAAAGCCCTGAAGTGATTATTTGCTCTGTGAATGATGAGATACTCTCCATCAGGTGAATCAATAACTTGGAGCTCTGTAATCATGGAGATTCCTTCTAGTGACTCTTTATCTTGTGCATTCTTTTCAAAATCTACAACCCGAAGATAGTTTCTAAGCTCATCAATAGTTTCTGATCTCAACTTAGGCTTCTTTGATGGCTGTGCTTCAGTAATTGTAGCTTTCCTCTTCCTTGAGAGTCTTTGTACATCTCTTTCCTTCAACATCTCCCTTTCTTTCTCTGAATCCATTGGAACAAAGTCTTTGAAGGAGTCTTTAATAGATGCTTGAACTTTGTCATACAACTCCTTCATCTGTGGATACTTAAGTTTTTGCAAATTTTTGTATCCTTGTCCTTTTAGGAAACTCATCATTTGATTTCTTTCTTGAGCAAGAGAAGTAGGTTTCCTCAAAGTAGTCTTTGGCTTTGTTTTCTTTAATTCTTCAAACCTCTTTCTTTCTTCTTCTGCATCCCACTCAGCTTGAATTTTTCTAGCAACCTCCTCATCATTCGTCGTTTCCAAGGCTCTGATTTGTTGAAGAGTCATTTTCTTCTTTTTAGGTTCTTCAACCAGTATCCCTTTGCCTTTATCTTTAGGGTCAGTACGTTGAGTATCAGTACCTTGAGTTGGCTGTTGAGGTTGAGATTGTATGGGACCAGGAATGCTCAAACCTCTTGGTCTAGAAATAGAAACAAGAACTTCAGCAGCTTTAAGTTGTTCTTCAGAGTCCATAACTTGAATTGGACGGAGTGGGCTTGAAGGTCCTGCTTCCTCCTCAAAATTTAGGATCCTTGGAGTAATAGTACCCTGTCTAGCAGTACTTTGAGTTGTCTCCAAATCCAGTTCTTCTGTTTCTCCACTCTTTACATTAGACGCTTCTTTCTCCTCAATATTAACTTCTTCAGTCTCATCACTTCTTCTTTCCAAATTAGGAGTAACAGCATCTTGATCAGCAGTATCATCAAAGAAAGGATGTGCTAAATCTTCTTCTTGAACTTTGTGCTCTTCAGACAAAATTCCTTCATCCTTATTCCTCCCCAATTTAACTGAAGACACTTTCTTCTTTTGCTTCTTTCTTCGTCTCTTTTGCTGCTTAAGTTTTTGATTCTCTACCCAAAGAGCATGATATTTGACCACAGGCTGGACAAATTTGGACAATTTCTTGAGCTTGGCTTTGAGCTTGAGTATTTGTTTAGCTTGAGAAAGAGTATGCTTCTTGAGTCTCCTAACTTCTCTGTTCAAAGCATATACATCTAAAAGTCCCTCATCTCCTCCAGATGTTTGAGACACATCTGTGGGAGTATAATCATTGGGAGATTTAGGAATAGAAGCAGCATCATGAGGGTCATCCGTACCTTGGAAGTCAGCAGTCCTTTGGATTTCAGCAGTCCCTTGAGAGTTAACAGTATCATGGAAGGAAGCAGTACGTTGTACTGAAGCAGTACGTTGAGAATGAGCAGCACTTTGAGAATGAGCAGCACTTTGAGAATGAGCAGCACTTTGAGAATGAGCAGCACTTTGAGTTGGAGTGCCTTGAGCATCCCTTGCTGAACTTGCAGCCCTAGAATGAGGACTAGTACTCTGTGCTTCCTCCGCTGCCAATGCTGTGACTACTTCTAACATAGATGGGTTCAAGGGAGTATCTTACAATGAAACTTAGTGCTATGCTCCTCATGAATGTAAAACACTTTGGAACGAAGTGAAAACTGATGCAAATAAAAAAAAAAAAAAAAAAAAAAAAAAAAAATCTTGAGGTTGTCTACCCCCTCTAATGCTTGTTCAAAAACAATTGAACGAACCTAGGATACATAGAAAAGGAGACCAAAAAAAAAAAAAAAAAAAAAAACCCCCCCCCCCCCCCCCCCCCCCCCCCCCCCCCCCCCCCCCCCCCCCCCCCAAAAAAAAGGAGGGGGGGAACTACATTTGAAATATGTCCTAGCATTCCATTCAGTATCAACAAAGAAAAGTTGAACCTCTGATTTGTTGCTAGACCGACTAGGGCAGAGGCGATGTTGGTACCAAATTGCTCCCATGAGGTACTCTTAGGACTTAGGCAGTGAAGTAATACATGGATCAAGTACTTCCACTGTGGGCTAAATAAAGGTTTAGAGAAGGTGAGTTGTGCTAAGTTACCCTCGTAGCCAATATCGCGGAGCGTATCCCAAATCACTTGCTTAGGAAAGCAATCAACGCCATTGTCATCGTCAAAAAGTAGGTCAGCTCGAATGGTTGCTTCAGAAATCAAAATCTTCTTGCCAGCTACCTTGGCGCGGATATGAGGTACGTCATTGATCACTTGGAGAGAAGCGGTAGCCCAAAATTGTTGAAGCCAAGGACCGATGAGATCAGGATCGACCAACAAAGAATAATTAATGGAGCATCCAGTGAGAAAATCGATGATTTGATAAAAATCAGCATTCTGAGCCGTCTTTTCTACACACGCAATCATGTTGTGCTTGTTACAAGAGCGAATGGTTGCCATTTGAAAAGAATTGGATGTGCGTCGGAGGTTGGAAATTAAAGAATTTATGAATGAAAATAAGTAAAGTGAGAGAAAATGCAAATTCAGTTGAGTATTTTAGGTTGCGACGGCTAAACTAGAAGTTACAGTTGTAGATAAGGTTTTAGCGCAAAAAGTATGTTTGACGTTGATCCCGAACGTATAGAAACTGTACTGTGTTGTCTAAGCAGTTACTTTCTAAGGCAAGCGTACTTTGAGTTGGATTAGCAAGTACTTTAACCGAAAAGATGTCCAACTCAAATATGTGCAACGACAACCCTTTAACTTTGCAAATTATCTCTTCAAATCATCAAAATTCTGAAAAATCATTCATATCCTCCCCTCAAATATAGCTAGAGTGCTTCAAAAAAAATCCAATCTAACCAAAACAGTACTTTACTTGATCACCAGTACTTTATATGTGATCCTCCCTCAATGATAGCTATGGGTTCATTCATTTTCCAACTGATTACCACCAAAAATTTAAACCGTGCAAATCAAAGCTTGGTGAGTAACATCTGTACATGTCATCAGTATGAACCTTTGACCACATTAATGAGCCTTTGCTCATACAATCTCGAATGAAGTGATGTCGAATTTGGCTATGCTTGGTCTTCGAGTGAAAACAAAAAATATATAAAATATTATCAAACAGGATCTTCACAATGCAAATGTGCTCTCATTGTCAATATGGATCTCAGTGTTCATGAAATTAAATCCATAATCAAGTAGTTGATTTTGCATCCAAAGAACCTGGCACAAAACTTGCAGCTGCTACTTTTCTGCTTCTAGAGACGGAGATTGCCACAATTGTTTGTTTCTTGCATTGCAAGAACTAGTCGTCTCAAGTTATTGGACATTCCTCCCTGATGGTGGATCTTTTTATCATGGTTGTCCCCTGCATAGTCACTCTCCGGAAAAAGCTTCCAAATGAAAAGGAGAGTCATTGGATACCTTAAACCCAATTAGGTGATGTTTGAGATACCCTAAAAATCCTTTTGAAGCGTGTAGATGAAAACCTTTGGAGTGACTTGAATCTTGCACATAGACAAACAGCAAACATAGTCTGTCTTGAAGCAGTTAAGTACATGAGACATCCAATCATAGACCTGTAAAGATGTACATCAACATCTTCACCTTCTTCATCTTTTCCTAGAGATTTATGAGCTTCAATGGGGGTTGATGCGGGCTTAATGGTTCTAAAGTCAAACTTGTTAAGAATATCTTTCACATATTTGTCTTGACTTAGAAAAATACCACCATTGGATTGCTTGACTTGAAGCCCCAAAAAGAAAGTGAGTTCACCCATGGAACTCATCTTGAATTCTTTTGCAATAACGATCTTCATAATCCTTCACCATAGAAGACTTGGTAGATCCTAGATGATATCATCAAACATTTTACCTGTTACCAAACATGATATCTCTTCTATATTTAATATAAACAGAGTTTTATCAATAGCCCCTCTCCTATATCCATGATTTAAGAAAAGTTGAAAGTCTTTCATACCATGCTCTTGGAGCTTGATGCAGGCCGTAAAGTGCCTTGACAATCTGTAATTGGTTTTTTTTTGGGGATGAGCAGGGTATTTCAAAAACCTGGAGGCTGTTTGCATATACCTCTTCTTGTGATGTGCCATACACAAAATGCACTTTTGGACCATCCACTGATAGACAGTAAAGCCCATGTAAGATGCAAATGCCAAAAAGAGTCGAATTGCTTCATACTGATGCAATGGTGCAATATACTTCATCATAACTCCACAACTTCTTCTTGTCTGTACCCCTTGTGCAACTAGGCGTGCCTGTTCTTGGATAATAGTACCCGTTCATCTATATTGTTTCTAAAACCCATTTAGTTCCAATCACCCTTTTGCCTTCTGGTAGGTCACATAACACCCATACCTCTTGTAGCTTGAATTGAAGCAGTTCTTCTTGCATCGCTTCAACCCAACTTTCATCTGCTAAGGCTTGAGAGACTTTCTTGGGTTCCTCTTGTAGTATAGGAAAAAAACAAGCAAACAAGCATGTTTGTTGATCTTTGTGGTTAGTTCTATTTTGCTTGTATATGAAAGACAGCAATGCTTGATGTTGATTCGAAGTACTGTCTTGTAGCTTTCGTCTTGTTTGAACCCCAGCAGTACTTTTGCCAATAATTTGACTTTGAGGATGAATCTTATGAATTCTAAGTGTGGGAGTAGAGGGAACATCAATGGTAGGATCCAAGATTGTTGTAGTCAGCTACTAAGCCTTTCCTCTAGCATCAAAAGAGTTTGTAGAGGAAAAACACCATTGTTGGAGTATCATCATCCAGATATCTGTAGGTGTAATTGCCAGTTCTTGAGGAGGTGTATTAGCAGTACTTAGATTGAAAGTACTGTCAACATGTTCTTTTCCCTTTGCAATAGATATTCTCCTCTTTTCCTCTTCAAAAGCAATCCTTTGATCATCATTATGATCTTTGGCAAGAGATTCTTGATGCATCAAACTTACAAGCTCATCATGTAAAGCTTGATCTTCAGAGACAAAGAAATTCTTTTGCTTAAGCGTACGTTCCTCTGGAGGCATTGGACTGAGTGGTATGAACAATGAATTGTTGGTCATCCATATCTTCAACATCATCACAAGTTATTCCTTGTTCTTTAGAATCAGCATAGTTTTCTTTCCTTACAGGAATGTAATTCATGATGGAGGTTAGAAGGGTCCAAGGATCAAACATCCAATCAGGACCTTTTCCCTTTTGATTCTCCTGATTCTCAAGAAAGTTTACGTGAAGACAATCTTGAACCTTTCTTGTGATCCTGTTATAGACTCTAAACCCTTTACTGTTAGTAGAGTATCCCAACAGATATCCTTCTTCTGACTTGCCATCAAACTTACCCAAATGATCCAGAGTATTAAGTATAGTCAGAGAACATCCAAAAGGTCTCATGAAACTGATGTTAGGAGATCTTCCCATCAAGATTTCATAAGGAGTCTTCAGTTGAGGTTTAGTACTATCATCTATTAAGCACATAAACAATGCAGTATTGACTGCTTCAGCCCAAAATTGAATAGGTAGAAGGGAGTCTGCTAACATAGTTCTAGCAGCTTCAATAAGAGTCCTATTCTTTCTTTCTGCAACACCATTTTGCTGTGGAGTCCTAGCAATGCTATATTCTCTCTTGATTCCTTTCTTGGCACAAAACTCATTCATAAGTTGATTCTTGAACTCTGTTCCATGATCACACCTGATTGTCTTCACTTTATGTCTTAGCCTGTTTTCCAAACCCACAATCAAATCATGAAGCATATCATATGTTTCATCCTTGTAGGCCAAGAAAAACACCCAACTGAATTTGCTGCAGTCATCAGTGACCACCAAGCAGTACTTTTTCTTGTTTATACTCTCTACTGAAACATGGTCAAATAAGTCCCATGTGAGTCAATTCAAGAGGTTCTCTGACAGTTCTTTCCTCAATCTTCTTGCAAGATGCCCTGTGCTGTTTACCCTTTCTACATGCCACACAAGAGTGATCAAGCTTGAATGTCTTTGAAGGTAAACCCCTAACCAGATTGCCTTTTACCAACTTGTTGATATTTTTGAAGTTGACATGCCCCAGTCTTCTGTGCCATAAGACAGCTTCATCCTCTGTTGCCTTTGCAACCAAACAAGTGATTCCACCAGAGGGAATAATATTCTTTAGATCCAAGCTGTAGACATCATTCTTTCTAGGAGCTCTAAGAATTACCAGATCTTCATCAACAAACTTGAACTTTGGAGATAGGATAAGACATTCTTTATCTGTGAAGAGAACATTGTGCTTCTTATATCCACAGCTTTGAGAACGATAAGAGATTAAAACTTGGCTCTTCCACATACGCTAACTTTTTCAAAATTAAGCATGATGTCTTAATGGTTCTTTTTCCTGAGATTCTTACACCTTTAGAGTATTTCCAAAAGGCCACATAACCAACTATGAAACTCTTTAAAATCAGACAACTTGTCTTGTTCTCCTGTATACTTCCAGAGCATCCACGTAATGATAGCATAGTCCTTGAGATCTTCCTCTGGATTGCCCTGTACAAAAAATTTCAAAGAATTAGACTCTTTTAGGGACCCAAGTCATAACTGACTTGGATACCCCTAATGGAGTTACATACTCAAATTGCTTGAGTGTGTAAGATCCATTACCCCTATTCACAGAATCTAGATAGTTCCCTTTTGGTTTCCATGTTTGTTTTGGACTTATCATTGCACTCTTTTTGACAGTTTGTGGAAGTACTGCTTGAGATCCAACAGTACTTCCTTTCTTTACCCAGATCAATTTAACAACTTTCTTGTTGTCTTTGTGGTTATCAGGAGTCCTTGTTGTAGAAGACCTCGATGATGGTGAGTAACTTGAGATTCTAGGTCTTCTATTATCCATCCTTGGATAGTAACTTCCATCAGTACTTCGTGAAAGTACTGCCTGTGGTACTCTAGATCTAGCAGTATCTTGATATGTCACATTAGCAGTACTTTTTGAAGGTACTGTTTGTGTCATTTTTGGTCTAGCAGTACTTATCAACCCATCCCTTGTAAGTACTGCTGATGGAATAAAGGATCTCCTTTGCTGAGGGTACCTAGAGTTTCTTGTGAAATTACTATGGTTCACTCTTTGGATGTTATTCCAAACGGTTCTTGTTTCCCTGGAACCCTGAGTTCCATTAGATTTTTGAGTTTGGGTGTGTTTGAAGGTTCTTTCATGTAGGTTACAATCCTTAATAAGGTGATTAGGACTGTAACATACAAAACATAGTTTACCCCCTTTGTTCCCAAGTCCCTTTGTCCTAGATTCTTGACCAACACTGTTTTGACTGTTTGGTGACCTGTTTTTAAAAGATTCTTCACTATTCTCTTTGTTAAAAACAGTTTCCTTTTGACTCTCTGAAACATCAGTCTCTTCATCATCACTATCAACCCAATCTTCAATTATGACTTTATTTCTATCAATTGCTGATTGACTAGTGTTTGTTTTCTCTTGATTAACAACTTTATTCCTAATGGCTAGTTCATCTATCCCTGTAAAGGAGACATTTGCCCTAGGTGGAATAATTGTACCTGTAGGGGGAGGTGCTGCTTTGTAGGCCTTTTCTCTTTTGAAATTTCATACGTAGATCAGTCTAAGTCTTCATCCCCAGATGAAAATGTCAATTTCTTCCATACTATTACTAGACTAAATCCCAAAACCCTTTACTGACTTACAGACACATATCTTTGTTTGTTTGGACTTCGTTTTGAAGTAATGAACGCATTTGACATTTTTCAAGTTTTACTTTGTAAAGTATCATCTCGTTCGTTTAAGGCTTGATCTAAATTCCTTTTGTTCCTTTCTTCTTGTTTCATTCTTCTTATCTTTAAGTCATATTTCCATTTTTCATACTTATCACCCCCTTTGCATATTCATTCTTTTCATGTGTTTTAAGCATGACCTCTTATTGACTCTAAGATCATTTGATATCTTGAATTTCAGTCCTAGCTCTTTGAAAATTATCTCTTTCTTTTTGATAGTTTTCAAGCAACAGTTTATATGACTTACTACATTTGGAACAGTAAGGTACCTCTGAGTTTGTAGCCATCAAAGCTAGAGATATTGGTGCATCATCAGCTTTGTTGCTCCAGTCAAAATCACCAAGTCCATCTTGTCCAAAGTGCATGTGCTCTACATCAAACTCTATGCTCCAATCATCTTGTTCAACTCCAGTCAGTGCCATCATAGCATATGTCACTGGTTCAGCATCAAATTCCTGGTACAATCAAATATCCTTCATTGTTTGTCTGTTGCTTCCAAGGCTTTGCGGTTTGAATCTTCAATGCCACAATCCTCTTTTCTTTTACGACCATTTGCTTTGTTTTCCTGGTATTAGCAATTCTTACACTCTCTAGCTCAAAAGGACATAACTTTTGACAGTTAAAGTATTCATTTTTGACTTATCAATGGTAATACCATTCTTGGCTTGAGGTCAATGGATCTTCCTTGTCTTCCTCATAACTTCTTATTCACTTGCTGTTATCATAGCCATTGTCCATCGTAATGTCACTTTCTTCCTTTAGCATCTTATCAATTTGCAGCAGGTCTTCATAATATGACGTTGTAGGCATAGATGCTTGTTGAGCAAAGAAGGAAAGATGTATCTATCTGGGTGAGAACACAGTTGGGAGCGTTGGCACCTTGCTTGAGATTGCCTTGAGTATATCCTTTTGGGATATGTGCGGGTTCACGCTAGTACTTTGTTTCAAGTATGCCTTTGACTTCAGTGGACAGAAAAGCAAGGTTTTGAGGTTTGATATTGAGACACCCTTTCAATTCATGCTCATACACTTTAAGGTTGTTGTAGATGATCATCAAAGGTCTAATCATCTAATCCAGGTTGTCCCCGAAACATGGTAGCCACAACATCACACAGATGGAAGGTTCTTGAAACTTCAAAATTTGAATCTCAATGGACACTGTTAGCATCATGATAATTCAAGCATGCTAAGAATATGCTGAAACCCTTTCATATGCTGAAATCTAGTTCTTCCCTAGATCCATTAGTAAATGTCTCAAATTGTTGTTTCAATGTTCTTTTTGCATCTTCTTGATGCTTCGTTTCTCCAAATCTTGCTTTTATGCTTTCCTAAATGATCTTTGCATCTACAGCATCATGAAACTGAGAAGATGTCTATCAGGGGATGGCCAGAATGCAGTATATTTAGAGCTTTCTCATTGTTTCTTCTTGCGTTTGCATGCAAGTGAGTCTTGGAGCAGACACTGGGGAGATGCAGGATAAGTTGTGTTTTGGTTTCCATTTGTGATTATGTCCATGGTATGTGATTCAGTGATATGCAATATAACTGTGCATCTTCATGGACCATAGGTCATATTCACCTTTCTTGATTATAGGGATTCTGAGAGCAGTAACGGACGAGGTGGGAGGGATAGGTTCTGTTTCAGACATCTTTTATGAGTTTAGAAAGATTTCGATTGATTAAAAAGTTCTTCAAGGTCAGAGTCTCTTCACAAGCTCTGATACCACTTGTAGGATCGATATTCCTTAATGAAACACTGATATACTGTCAACTATGCGGAATCTAGTTGGCAGTACTTTATGAAGAACACACGTAGTTTCTAAACGATTTCTTTTATAAACATTTTGAATCTGCCTAAATTGCACGATCCTAATACAATACTAATAATTCTCAACTTCGTGTTTTTCTATGTTTGTTCTATATCTCTAATATCTTCCTAGAGATCCTTTTATAAACATAAGGATAACCTCTAGTAGATGTACAGTCCTTGTATATCATAAACACTAATTGATACTTATCACTAATAACTGTTACAAGATAAATGCTAAAACAACCGTTTAAACTTTATAGTTCCTATATCCACGGCAGTACTTCGATCTTTGACTGGCAGTACTTTGACTTTCTACTTAGCAGTACTTTGATCTTTCATTCAGCAGTACTTTGACCTTTTGACTTGCATTTCCCAACACCAAACACATAGTGTATACCACACATACAACACACCACTTTCTCTGTGTAGGCAAACCCGCTAAAAATGCCAAATGGGGCTGCCTTTTATTACTGTGGATTCACAGCAGCAACACAAACACGTGTTAGCAAACACGTAGCAGAGATCGGTGGCATCAAGCAGTCATGATGACTGAGTATGGATATGTAAAGAGTCGAAAAAAGAGGGTGTATTTGCCATGGCTGCGAGCTTAGGAAGCTCGCCCCGCCACAATGCAAATAATGACATGTCTTTGGTACCACTGTCAAATAGCACGCAAGCATCAGCAAACAAAAGCGACCATCAGCTATCAGATGTTTAAATATAGAAATGGAACATAACACATGCCATGGCTGCAACCACATCACGGGTGTGGTTGCCCCGCCAAGATACGTGAGTCCATAAATTATACTATAAGCAGCAGCAAACTGCACTGCAAGAAGTGTAAATACCATTGTTAGATTCAATCCTTTTTAAACCACAACTTACTTCCACCAAACTAAAGTCAGTATTAAAAACTCAAAGGTTAAAGCACAACCCTAATAACATACCAATATCAAGAAGCGAGTGGTTCCCCTTAACAAAGATAAACACCTACAAATCCAACTGAGGGCACTGGCAACACACATATATACCACCACCACAACTACACCAACATTCTAACAATCAATTCACCCCCTTAAACCGCATACAAAAGTTCCCAAATTATCATATCCCCAAAATCACAAAGAAATCCTAATTTTAAGATTAAATCTGCTAACCTAAAATTCTCAATATCAAATTGTTTTCTCACACAAATCAATCTAATCTTCATCACACATATAAATAGCATGAATCACATATACCAGAGAGAAAGAAAAAGGATCGGTGGTACCGGCGTTTTAGAGAGAGATAGTCATCTTAGAGAGAGAGAGATAAAGTATCGGTGGTGTGTGTGATTAAAATAAATAAATCAGGGCTATGTGTTTTGATGAAGCCTGTAAAGCCCCACGTGTATAATGCAAAAAGAGTGGGTTGATAATAAATTCTTGGGTCGGGTCAATGGGTCGAAATCATTAATTGTGCAACCCGTGTTTCCTAGTTTTTGTAGGTTTTTATAATATTTGTTTTGTAATTTATTTGTAGAATATTAAAAATGTTTTGACTCGCAAAAAAACATTAAAAGTTCGATTTGAAGTTCTTGAGATGTGGGACAAAGCAAAAAGAAGATTCCAGTTTTACCCTTTTGAAAAGGAAAGTTGTTATCTCATAAAACTAATTAAAGGTGATATTGAAGAACTTGAAAAGAAGAAAAAGATGAAAAAGAAGAATGATGTTATGTAGTTCTGTTAAATGGAAACACTCTACTTTTTTAACATTAATAAATATAATCTCTCGACTTTTTAGTGTTGTAAGATTAAATTTAAAGGCATTTTTTTTTGTTTATTAGTAATTTTAGGTTTTTAGAAGGATTATGAATCTCGATTAAGCCTTTTAAATTCCGATTATGGTTTATGAATTTCTATAATCAGATCCATTATATATGATATGTTTTAAGTACATTTTTTACAAGGTTTATGAATTTGGATTACAGTCAATATCATGATAACCTTCAACAAACTCCATTTGATAAACAATTATGTTCTTGAGTAATTATTGGAATGAAATAAAAAGAAACAACAAGAAGAGAAGAGGAAAAAAGAAGAATCATCCCAAAAGTGGGAAGAAGATTTTATAGCAAAAATGACTTGTAATTTCCTTTCTTTCTCTTCTTTTCTTTTCTCTTGTTAATTAATCTCGAGAAGACAAATAAATTTTACTGTAGTTTCTTTCCAAATCCTTTATTTTCTCCCCAAAAATAATATTTGAGAACATAGCGTAATGTAGATTAAACGCACCTTGCTTAATATACCCATTACTAATATACAAACTAACCAAAAGACGACCAACTAACATATAACTGCCATGCTTATACAAACTGACCAAAAGTAAATTCTTAAAATAAGCCAAAAATTTATAACCAAGCAAACATCACATATCAAAACATTTAACTAAATCACTGTAAATATAATTAAATCCACTAAAGATATGCCATGTTATCAATACAAATCAATGATAAAAAGAAGTGTAAGTAAAGGATACCAGCCAATCCAAAGTTAGGGATGAGAGATCATTGATAAGAATGAGAGGTTTTTGTGTGTATTAAGAAAGAAAGAAGTGTTAGAGTGTGATTAGAGAGAGATCATTGAAATACGTGCAAAACATTTCCTTTTTAGTTACTCTTCTTTAGCTATACCTTCAACTCGAATTACTGTGTTTGCACGAATTTTGATTATTTTATGTATATTATGGGTTCTTATTTTACTATATCAATGTAAGATTGTAATCTTTTGCTCAACATAACAAAGATTTGCAATTAATGTGAAACATAAAACAATTTAATATAAAAAATATTTATCATATAAGTTTACTACTACCTTTACTTCATGACATTTTTCGATCTCGAGTCTTCATTTGTAAGCTCGAGCTTGGGCTATAGTATGTTATAAAACGTCAGCATACTCGGCTATTTTATTAGATAATAAATCTCGCCTCAATATATTCTGAGCGACCTAGTAACATTGTTACTAACCTAGTTAATAAGCTCGCATATAATCCTTCAAATATTCTATCGTCGTTTAGCCTTGGGGGCGTGCCAGGTTAGGATGTTGGTCCCCGCTCTTTGTCCAGAACACCGATATTAATCCACGTGTATCCCCATTAAGATCGGTTTTTTTTGCCATACATGTAAACTGTTGTATAGGAAAAAAATAAATACAATACAAAATTAATATAGTACTCCACATGCCATAACAAAAGTTGATTTAAACATTCGAAAATCAAAATACACATGCCATAACAAGATCTAGTGGTCTAACTTCAAAAACAAACACAACTTAGAGAACAAATAACAACTTAGAAAACAAACACCAACATAAAAACAAACACCAACATCATTCATCATTTGAATATTTTTTCACCACCTTTTCGACAATATAGTACGTACTAAAATAGGGGGTGAAAATTTTATTTGATGAATGATTCACATACGTCACTCGTGTATATAGTAAAATGAATAGTTGGGTCTTGTTATGCAGGAAGATAATGATGAATGTAATTGGCCGTGTTTAAGAAGCTAACTATGGACAAAAGAGTTAAAAAGTCCACATAAGTTAGTAAGACCCATTTTTGACATTTTTTAAGCCACCACTCGACCTAAAATATGTCACTACTTTTAACATGTTTTATGTTGCTTTTAACTTGACTAGAGAAAAATAAACAAAACAGACATACCAATCATATGTGGGACTTAGAGGAGAACTGCTACTCCCTCCATCCCAAATTAATAGTACGCGTTTCCTTTTTGTTAGGATGTCACAATTTAATTGTCCACTACTAAAAATAGATAGAGAAGTATTTTAATTGTCCACTACCATATTATCCTTTGAAATTATTATTATAAACTTTATAAAATATCTTACGGAGTAATTAATTAGCTAAGGTAAAATTATCATTCTGTTAAAAAGTAGTAAGAAAGAGAGCAGTAACAAATACACTTTTTTCTTAAACTGTGCATTTTTTGTCGGAAGATAATAATTTTGGAACAGAGGGAGAAGTATTTTTTGTTAACGTAATCCTGAATATGTTGATTTAAATCACTATTGTCATATTGTAATAGTACTTGGTTGTCGTACTTGTAGTGCTTTACATTTGAGTGTTGTAATATGTCATTATTTATAAGAGTATTGTTTGTATTTTATTAACATTTATCTATGGTTTATGTAACATTTATCTAGCATTTATTAATAACTCATAACTACTACTAGTATTTAAAAAAAATCTTAACTACTACTAAGAAAAAATGTTATATGGGAACAAATGAATACAATACAAAATTATGATTAAAAATTCTTATCGTGTACGTGTGGCCGTGTAGGTATAGCCATTTCATTTTGTCTAAAATCAAAAGCAATGCAACTTAACGTTTAGTTTCTGAGTTTGTTTTTGTAGATTGAAACCATATCTCAAGGTTTTTAAAAACTTATCTAATATGAGTGATTTTAGAGATTGTGTCTCTGAGATTGAAGTTGATGATATCTCTATGTCTGGTCTTAATTTTACTTGGAACAAGAGTCCAGGTAAAGTGGGTGGTTTATTGAAGAAACTAGATAGGGTTATGGGTAATGTGGCTTTCATGACTTCTTTCCCTACGTCTTTTGCTCACTTTCTGCCTTTCATGACCTCTGATCATACCCCAGTTGTTTTTGCAATCCATGAAGTTGCTAAAGCCAAACCAAAGCCGTTTAAGTTTCACAATTATTTAACGAGCAAGGATGGGTTTATCCCTGCAGTTAAGAAGGTTTGGGTGTCTGATGTGGATGGTTTCTCAATGTTTTCTTTGGTCTCTAAGCTTAATATGCTTAAGAAACCGTTAAGAAAACTGAATTTTGATCAAGGAAATTTATTTGCTAATGTGGAAAGACTTAGACATGAGCTCTCTTCTATTCAAGCTGCTATGGTTTCTAATCCTCATTCTGGTGAGCTTTGGGAATCTGAGCTTTTGTGTCTTAAATCCTTTAAGGCTGCTTTAAAGGACGAGGAGTTGTTTTTAAGGCAAAAGTCGAAAATTGAATGGTTGAGTGAGGGTGACAATAATTCCAAGTATTTTAATAATGTGGTGAAGGGGATAATTAATAGAGGTAGAATTTCAGTAGTAGAAGACATGTGTGGCATTCCTCATTTTGGGTTTTCTGTTGGTGATTAGTTTGTTAACCATTTCCAGAGTGTTTTAGGAAAGAGTTCCAAGGTGTGGCCTATTAACAAATCTGATGTTTTATTCTCTAATAAACTTTCTAAAGGTGATGCTCTTTATATGATTAGAGATGTCTCTGGCGATGAAGTAAAAAGGGCTTTATTTGATATTGACAACAACAAAGCGCCAGGACCTGATGGTTATTCGTCTTAGTTCTTCAAAGATGCTTGGGGTGTCATCGGCAAGGAGTTTTGCAAGGCGGTTAAAGATTTCTTTATTTCTGGCAAACTTCTTAAAGAGGTAAATTCCACTGTTATTTCCCTTGTTCCTAAACTTTCTACGCCTAGGAAAGTTTCGGATTATAGACCCATTGCTTGTTGCAACGTGGTCTATAAATGTATTAGCAAAATTATGGTGAATAGAATTAAGGGTTGCTTGGATACTTTAGTTGATCAGAACCAAAGCGCGTTTATCCCTTCTAGATAAATTAGCGATTATGTTCTTCTCTCTCAAGAATTATTGAGGGGTTACCATAGAAAGAGAGGTCATGCTAGGTGTGCGTTCAAAGTCGACATTCAAAAAGCTTATGACTCTGTTAAATGGAGTTTTTTGAGGGACTGTCTCTCTAATTTTGGCTTTCATAACACCATGATTAAATGGATTATGGAATGAATCTCCTCCACTTCTTTTTCGATTAATATCAATGGTGATTTGAGGGTTTTTTCAAGGGTAAGAGGGGTTTGAGGCAGGGTGACCCCCTCTCACCATATTTATTCACTCTTGTCATGGAGGTGTTGAACCTCATGATTAAAAGAAATATTGCTATAAACCCTCAATTCAAATATCACTGACAATGCAAAGATTTGAAACTTACTCATTTGTGCTTTGCTAACGACTTGATGTTGTTATGTCATGGTGATAGTAAGTATGTGACTGTTTTGAAGAATTCCCTTGATGAATTTGGTAGTGTTTCTTGTCTTTTCCTAAGTTTCCCTAAAAGTATGGTGTATTTTGGTAATGTTAAGGATTTCAGTAAGGCCAAGATCCTGAAGGTGATGCCATTCTCTGAAGGAAAGCTTTCGGTTAGATATTTGGGTGTTCCGTTATTGTCTAAAAGACTTTATGTTAATGACTATTCTGCTCTTGTTAATGAAGTGAAGAAAATGATCCTTGACTGGAAGAACAAGACGCTGTCTTTTGCTGGGAGGCTTCACCTTATCTTGTCGGTTGTGGGGTCTATGCAGGTATATTGGTTTTCTATGTTCATTCTCCCTATTACTATCTCTAATGATGTGGAAAGGTTAATGAGGGATTTCTTGTGGAATTATGGTGATTTCAAAAGGGGTAAAGCTAGGATTAAATGGTCTGATGTTTGTAAACCTAAAGTAGAAGGTGGTTTAGGTATTAAGTTCTTTAAAACATGGAATATTGCCCTTATCTCTAAGCATATTTGGAACATTATTAATAAGAAAGACTCCCTGTGGGTGAAGTGGGTGCATTTGTACAAGTTAAAAGGTAGGAGTTTCTGGGATGTTCCAGAAAAAGAGGGGTCTTCTTAGAGTTGGAAGAAAATCTTGAGGTGCAGAGGTATGCTTAGAAGGCACATTGTTCATAGAGTTAGAGATGGATTATGCACTTCTCTTGGTTTGATTCATGGCATGCCATTTGCCCGCTTAGTGATTTTATTTCTAAAAGAAAGATCTATTATGCGGGTTTATCTCTTGACTGTAATGTTGCAGATGTTATTGAAGATGGTATATGGAAATAACCAAATGTACTTTCTGAGGGATTTGATGGCTTAAATTTAATTGAGCCTCCTTTGCTGATTGAAGGTAAAAAGGATAAAGTTTTATAAAGAACTAAATTAGGTAGGCTCAAAGATTTTTCTGTTAGCACTGTATGGAATGATCTTAGGGAGTGTTTCGCTAATGTTCCATGGGTTAAAATTGTTTGGTTTAGCCAATGTATTCCTAGGCATGCATTTATAGTTTGGCTTGCTACTCATGGTAGACTGAAGACTCAAGACCTTATGGGTGTTTGGGAAAAGAAGGATGATCTGAGATGTGTGTTTTGCAAAAATGTCCCGGATAGCCATGATCACTTATTTTTCGAATGCATCTTTTTTAGAAGGATTTGGGATAGTCTGAAATGTATGGTGAGAATGGATCATGCTCCTTATGGTTGGTCCTAAATCATGGAGTTCATGTTAAAGAGGCCTATTAATAAATCTATATGGAGTATTCTTCAAAGACTTCTTATAGGTGCTTCTATTTATTTTTTATGGCAGGAACAAAACATTAGAATGTTTTAAGACAAATCTAGATCTATGGATACCCTTGTTGATCTGATTAAAGATACGGTTAGATTAAGAGTTATGAGCTTAAGTCTTAATTATTCTACTAAGGTTTCTGAAGCTGCTAATTTGTGGAATTTTCATGTGGATAGAGGTATGGGTAGAAAGAAAGTTCAGTTTCATATTTAATATGGATCCATGGAAGTTTGAAGTCAGATATGGTTCTGGTAGGTTTGCATTCTAATTGTCTAGGATTGTTTTTATGGGGTTATTGAAATCTGCGTTTGGTATTTTGCTCCTGGGATCTTCCATTTGCAAGTGTTTTTGGTTCTTTGGGATTCTGGTGTTATGGTGTATGTCTGTAATGTTAAGAGTCTAGATGACTGGATTGCTTTGTCCAGTTTTGTTATTGGGCTTTGGGCTATGTGTGATCCTTCTATCCTTATGGCGTCCCTTCTGGTGCTTTCTTGTGCTATGCTTTATATGTATGTTGTGGTGTCCATCTGTGACTACAAGTATGGGAGTGGCCATTTTGAGAAGTTGGAGCATAGTACTGTTGTGAAGATGAAGACCCATTGTTTGGTTTGTCTTATTATTTGTCGTTTCTTGTAATAAGGTTGGTCATTGTAGAGCTTTACTTTTACTTGTCATGTTCCCAAAGCATGTTTTGGGAATGGCATGCTACTTTGACTTATATTGGTTTGTCCATATGAAGTCTTACTTGTAAAGTTTTCTTTATGTTTAATATATTTACCGGGGTATCGTCCCTTTTACCCAAAAAAACTTATCTAACGATCTTTATAGGTAAATGAGATTGTTACTCAGCTCGGTTTGAATAGATTCAAGCAAAGGGCTCGAGCTCGTTTAGGCTAGGATCTGAACATGACATTATCACAAGCGGCTCGATCTCGTTTCCAATTTATGAGAATGACTAATAAAAACCAACAACCATAAATTTACTCTACATTTAATAAAACCACCTACCGTAAATTAACTCTACATTTGATAAAACCATCTGCCTTACTTCCCCATCTATCTTAAATACCCCCCCCATATATTTCATTCCTCAATCCAGAACTATAACAAATCCGGATACACTAGAATCAGGTCGGTAAACCACTTATAGGATCGAAGCATAAAAATGTCACAAAGAAAGAAACACGTAACATTGCAGCAACGTGTACGTTCACAGATGCTGCGATATGTCACCATATTTTCTTATTAGTCAAATTTAGAGGAAAATAAACCTCTAACCCTATTACAAGCCGCAAAGACAGACAACTTTGGTAAGATCTTTTCACTTAATTAACTTCCTACTTTTTATGTGTAAAGATTTCTATTTTTTTCTTTGTTATAAACACAAACTGCTAAAAGTAAAACCAGAACCTTAAAAAATATATATAACTAATCAACAAATTCAGGTATATTATGGAAACTAGTTATGGTGCACAACAGTCCCTTTGTAATCAAAAAATCCAAATGGGAAAATTTGAAGTTAGTGTCAAAATAAAATGATAGCACCAAATTTTGCCTCATTAATTTGTTAGTCAACTTATAGGTACATATGTCAGGTAAAGTACAACCAATTTTTCATCTAAAATTGCATGCACTAAGAGTCAGAAACGAAAGAGTCAGAGACAGAGAGAGTCGATGTGTAAGGTCATTTCAATGAATAGTACATGCAAGTAATTGGCCATCTATCTCATTATTAATGTGCTTGGCCAAAAGAGTTAAAAGTCCACAAAAGCTATGTATATTTTATTGGTAAACAAAAATTATACTTGGCCATAGGGGAGGTTTATGAGCTTATTTGAAGTACTTTATTCCTAAATAATGTAAGATTCTATTTAGATAAAAAAAATCATTATATCCGTATCTATCTAGTCTGAAGTACATACAAACACTTGCATGCATGTCTTCGTAAGTAACTGTTTCTTGATCCTATTTGGTCGAAATACACGTTGTTTATTGTAACTCTTTGCTAATATATGTTGCATACAATTTAATAATGACTGCATAACCATTATACAATATACTCTTAAAGGCTTCATATTTACGAAGTATATCATATATATCAACCTACTATATTTAATGTTGTATGTTTATGTCTATTGTCTATTGTCTAGCACCACTCTAAACACTTATAATTTTCATGTAACACACTTTTAATGTATTTGGTAGCCATGCATAATTTTCATTTAACAACGTTGCTAAATTTACAATGGCAATTTTATTGCAGCCAAGTCACTTATTTATTATTGTTCAAAGAGGACTGAGCCTAATTCATCGAGTTGTTGGAACATTTAGCAATAATTAAATGAGTGTCAAATTAAGCTAAGAAGGATGCAATGTGTTTCACAACTGGAAGGGGGTGTTTTTAGTACCATCTGGATGATGCAAGGCTTGATGGCTCACATGGATGACCAATCAAGTGACAAAATTCAAATCTACTAAGTCTAAATCGTTGATAAAAATTTGATGGTTTATGTGGTTATGTGTTTAAGGGTCATTATTTTTGTAAATGTGATGGTTTATGTGCTTATGTGTTTAATGTATAAAACTTTTTTTGGCAGTCTTTAAAGTACAATGGCAAAACATATATTTGGTAGCCATGCATAATTTTTGTGTAACAATGTTGGTAATCCTTTTAATATATGTTCATTATGGTATAAGTAATTTGTCAAATGATGGATTTATGCCATAAACTGATAACTTTGCTCGACTTTTTTCTTAACTAACGTGGGACTTTTTCTTTCTATTATGATGAAGAGACCAGTGTAATAAATTGTACTCAAGTAACTATGCAAGTTGGTTATGAGATATGAATGCAACTTCTGACACCATTACTTTCATTCCATATACAAATATGGAACGAAAAACTAGTTGTTTCAAGCAAGTATTAAATGTAAAATCTAAATTTGTCAAAATTTTGATTATTTTTTATGTAAAAGTTGACTTTATAAATCATATTTATTTAAGAATAAAAGGTGGCGAATTAAGTGGTCAGTGTTCTATAGCAAAAGTTATTGTCACAATTTATAACTTATATTAAAAAGCAGAAATGCATATACAGTAACATTTTTTGTAAAAAAAAACCAACTTCACAATTCCCTATGTAATTTTAATATATTAAAAAAAAGTTTATAAAAAACACCCTCAAACTATGCGCAAAGTTACTAGAACGACCTTGAACTTTTACCTATTTACGAATTTTTTATATAACAAACTTTATTTCTCAAATATGCAACGTATATCTATCAATTCATTCGTAAAAAAATAAACGCATATCTCGCGATTCATTCGTAAAAAAATGTGTCATTGAAAAAAATGTCGAATTGCGAACAAAACGAGCCCAATATTGCAATGCTTCTGACATACCTACGATTTAATAAAAAATGTTGAAATTTAATATATATTTATAAAAAACTTATGGAAATAGTCCCTGAGGTTCGGTACGTTGCAACGTTAGTCTCAGCAACGGACAAATTATACTTGAGGTTATCGGTCGTTTGCAAAATTAGTCTCACGCACTCAGCGACGACACACGGGTTATGAACCTTGTATATATTAAGAAGCAGAAACTATTCACCCAAATGTAAGGATTAAAATATTAGTGGTTTATCATTTACTATGTAAACGAAAAAATAAAAAATTAATCAAACTTCAACCTATTCACCCAAATATTAGACGTTACAAAACCGACCTTCAACTTTAACCTATTTACGATTTTATTTATAAACCAAACTTCATTTATCAAATACGGAGTGCATATCTATCGATTCATTCGAAAAAAATGTTACTGAAAAATCGTCGAATTGCGAACAAAACGAGCCCAATATTGCAATGCTTCTAACATGCACATGATTTTATAAAAAATATTAAAGTTTAATATGTATATTTAAAATATTTATGCAAATATTTTTTGAGGTTATCGGTTCGTTGCAAGGTGAGTCTCAACGACTGAAAAACAATAATTAGCGTTATCGATCCGTTGCGAAAATAGTCCCGCGCGCTCCGCGGCAGGTCGCGGGTTCTAAATATTTTTTATATGAGAGGACGACAAAACAAAAAGTACTATGTATATCCTTTTACCTAAAAAAATGTTAGGGTATGCATCACATAATATAGGAAATTAAGTAAAAGTGCAATGTATCATCAAACCAAAAATAAATGTCAACGTTAATGCATGTACCAAATCAAGTCTTTACCCAACCAACTTTAAACTCAAAAGTCTAAACCAAGAAGGACTACATGCTACATGCCAAGACTTGGAATTTTGCTGGACAAGATGGAGGCGGTGCCACAGATAGAGCGAATGATAGTTGTAAGGATATGAAAGACACAGACAGATCGAGTGCAGGAGCTCAAGTTGAAGACTTGAAAAAAAGAAAATTAAAAAAATTATGACTATGTTGGTGAAAATAATGTTATGTAGTTTTGTTTAATGTAAACACTCGACTTTTTTAACATTAGTAAATATAAATATAATCTCTCATCCTTTTAAGTGTTTAAGATTAAATTTAAAGACACTATTTTTTTCAGTCTATTAAGCTTTTTGAATTCCAATTAAGGTTTATGAATTTCTATGATCAGTGTTTATCAATTACTATGATATGTTTTACATCTTTTTACAAGGTTTATGAATTTGGATTACGGTGTCTATATCATGCTAACCTACAACAAACCCTATTTGATAAATAATAAAGTAAATTAAACGCACCTTGCTTAATATACCCATTAGGCCATTACCAATATACATACCAACCATCCCAAAAAGGCATCATCTAGGAACGGAGATCACATAAAGTCTTATCCCAAACACTCTAAAACCACAATGTTCATCCAACTTCATAAACTCTTATATAGAACTTCTCGCTATAAAACCTAAGATTTGTATCTATGAAACCTAGATTATTACAAAAACAAAGATTAGTAAGTAACAAAATCTATGTTAAAAAAAATAAAGTAACAAAAGTTAATCATATAGGGGTGTTTGTTTCGGCTTATATACCAGGCTTATGGCTTATTTGGTTTTTGGCTTATGTTTCATAAGATCATTATTTATGGCTTATATTGAAAATTTTAGACTTATATAAGTTTATTATGTCATAATGAACTTATATAAGCCAAAAAAACACCTCCTAGACCTTCAAGATATGTTTATAACCAAACAACATCACATATCAATACATATAACCAAATCACTGTAAATATACTTAAATCCACTAAAGATATGTCATGTTATCAACATAAATCAATGACAAGTGTAAGTAAAGGATACCTAGAAAGAGCCAATCCAATGGTAGGGATGAGAGATTATTGAGAAGAATGATAGGTTTTGGTGTATATTAAGAAAGAGAGAAGTGTTAAAGTGTGATTAGAGAGAGATCACTAGAATACGTGTAAAACGTTTCCTTTTTAATTACTTGACTTAAATTATACCTTTGGCTTGAAGTACTATTTTTTCATGAACTTTTATTAATTTATGTATATTCTCTATTGGCTAGTGTGTTACTCCGCATTAATACTATATCAATGTAAGATTGTAATCTTTTGTAACAAAGACTTTCAATTAATGTGAAACACAAAACAATTACACCGATCGTCCCTGTACTCCGCTCCATTTACCCATTTAGTTTATGAGTGGTTTTTGTAGATTGAAATCCTATCTCAAGGTTTATAAAAACTTATCTAACGGTATTTATAGGTAAATGATATTGTTACTCAGCTCGTTTAAACGCCAAGTGGAGCAAAGGGATTGTGCTCGTTTAGGCTCGGCTCCGAACACGAACTTATCGCAAGAGGCTTGACTCGTTTAGACCCCTATTTATGAGAATGACTAAAAACCAACAACAATAAATTTACTCCACATTTAATAAAACCACCCACCGTAACTTAACTCTACATTTGATAAGACCGTTGTCATTACTTTTTCATCCATCTTAAATAAACCCCCCATATATTTCATTCATCAATCCAGAACTATAACAAATCCGGATACATTAGAATCGGGTTGGTAAACCACTTGTAGGATCAAAGAATAAAAATGTCTCAAAGAAAGAAACACGTGACATTGCAGCAACATGTGTGTTCATAGATGCTGCGATATGTCACCATATGTCCTTATTAGTCAAATTTAGAGGCAAATAAACCTCTAACCCTATTAGAAGCCGCAAAGACAGACAATGTACTTTGGTAAGATATTTTCACTTAATTAACTGCCTACTTTTTATGTATACATATTTTTAATTTTTTCTTTGTTACAAACACAAACTGCTAAAAGTAACACCATATCCTTAAAAAATATATACAACTCATCAACAGATTCAGGTATATTTTGGAAACTATATGTGGTGCACCACAGTCCCTTTGTACTCGTAAAATCCAAATGGGAAAATTTGAAGTTGGTGTCAAAATAAATTGATAAGTGCCAGATTTTGCCTCATTAATTTGTTAGTCAACTTGTAGGTACATATGTCAGGTAAAGTACAACCAACTTGTCTTCTGAAAGTCCATACACAGAGCCAGTGACAAAGAGGGAGTCGATGTGTAAGGTATGAATAGTTGGGTCATGTGACGAAGGAAGATAGTTAGGGCATGCAAGAGGACAAAAGAGTCTTTTTAAAACAAAGATTATTGTGTATATTTGATGTTTTTTTAACAAAAATTGTGAACACTTTTTTAATGTTTTTTTGAACAAAAATTATAAACACTTTTTTTAAGTTGATATAAGTGTTGTGTACTGTAGAAGTATGCACTTTAATAAATTAGTGTATACCAACGGGGGTGATTGTTTTTGCTATAATATGTGGGATTATAAGCTTTTTTGATTTTGGAGCCTCAATTTTCTGGCTTATTTTGAGACTTATGGGCTTATATAAGTTTATCACGTCGTAATAAATTAAACTTAAACAAACCCACAAGTGTTAAAATAAGCCAAAAAATTAGGGCTTACGCAATTTAACCGCAAATCAATAAAGCTCATAAGCAACAAATATAAGCCGAAACAAACACCCCATAATCAACATAAACCATACTTCGAACCCACACTTCGGGAAACATTAGGCTTACGCTATACATTAAGCTTCAAGGAACCATATATAAAAGATTACAATGTTCCAAAAAGAAATAGATTACAAAAATACCTACTAGCTACAAGGCACAACAACTTCAACATGGGGTCTGGTAGGAGTAGGTCATATACGCCAGGGGCGGATAGGAGCACGTCATCTATGCCGGTCCATACCGGATTACCCCATGCCTGAATCCAAGCTGCAACATGGAATCAACAAACATGCTGACCCAAAAAACTAATACTATTACCTACACATATCAACCAAAAGAGGAATGCATTATAAAATGCCATCTTTTACAGGACTTACCAAAACACAACACTTACAACAATGCACATGAGTAGGTCATTAGCAAACTTCAAAGCGTATGACTCTATCCTTTAAAGTTGTGTCCTCGCTAAGATAAAACCAAACCCACTGGTCAGCCCAGAACCCAGATATATCCTTCATATGCCTCAGTGTTGGTGCTGAAAACATCTCAAAAACAACTCTATTACGCTTGAATACAGATTTTTTGTGACAGTGACTAACAACCGCTGAAGAATAGCGGCGCAGCTTGTCGACAAACTCTTTTGGTATGTTCTGTTAAATGAATAAAATGGCAGGATTAGTGAAATATATTTATAGTGAATAGGCAAGTAACGTATTATAGCAAACTTATGATTCAACCTGTTTTTAAAACCTCCGGTGTTAGTTTTTTGTAAAAAGCTATATGCTCATCACCATGAGTTGTATGCCGCCTCCAATTGCAAACCCAACTCATTCGTTCCACATTGTAATATGAAATTAACAATACCTTAATATAGTTACACGTATACCAAAAGGATAAGCATATATTAAATGTAGAATGCGCGTGAATATATTATCATAAAACAAGTGTGAACCTGGTTCTTCTTTGATATGACACGAACCTTTCCGTAACACGTAGGTTGCGTAATTCTCACAAACCGTAAGAGCCTCTCTTATCTTATTAAAAACCGTAAGATGAAACCCTCCTTTACACACCAAAGTAAAAGCAAAGAACTGATCGGGTTGGATAGCCAACTCATCCATCATACCTGACCATCCAAGGCCAAAAACGATCAATTCTAGGAAATACGAAGCATTCACAGATGGTAATTTAGCTAAATACACCTTGAACCGCCTATCGTTAACAAAAAGATCCACCGTGTATGACTTAGGTGTAGGGTACGCTTTCGGCTCAAATTGCAATGGCAAAGTCTGTTTTATAATAATAATCAAAATGTTTGACCTTAATATAAAATCGTAAATTAATCTATAATATACGTAGTAGTAGTAGACTAGTAGTAGTAGTTACCTGGGCTCGACGGGAGCTGGCTGTAACTGGAAATAAGCATCGCCAAAACATGAGACTTTTTTGTTTGTACCCGTGCGTCTCAAGCCCGTATTTGTTGTAGGTTACAACATAGAATATGTCCTTACCCTCTTTGACAAAATGTAGCATCGTAACATTATTGGTAATGTTTTGTATCACAAAGTCTGCCCATACAGGCCCCATAATAAACAACGTATTTGGAAACAAACATTTCACCTCCACTTGCCATCGGACTCCATAGCATTTCAGAAGAAAGATCGAGTCATTCCCGTGGTATGACCCTCCTAGAAAGTAGTCCTTGTGCAGGACCTGTTGAATTGCATCATACAACATTAACAAGTTTTCCAAGGGGGTGTCAGATTAATTATATCCAAACCATGGGCAACCATAGTTTTAGTGAGAAAAAAACATACAATGTTTCTGTCCACATACCATGGCTTTACCAGGTTTAGTATCTGGTTCAACTACCGAGAGAAACTGATTTCCAAACATTGTCTCTGCATAAAAGTTAATTTGAATCAATAACTATGCCAAACCCTAACATTTAACATGAGTAAACTAGGGGGGTTTGAATAGTTTACCGGTTAATTGCCGTTTTAAAACCTTTGCTTATAAAAACACTAGATTTGGATATATGCAAGATCAAGTCGGAATATGAAGAACCAATGTATCTAGCTACTTGCAACACAATCACAAACAATAAATATAAGGAATAAGTAAAAGATAAAAGGTAAGAGATAGAACAATCAAATCACAACATCGAGATTTATAGTGGTTTGGCCATGAAGCTTGATAAGTCTAAAATACACATATCCGTTATTACCTAAAATGACCTAATTAAGCCCAAAATACACTAAAAATGGCAAAAAAAATACTTGTTTTTGTGTTTTGTGTGTGCAGGTACGGATATATCAAAAATCACAAGAAAACCGTCAAAAAATAGGCAAACACGGACACGAGAAACGGAAGAGTACAAGAAAGCCAAAGATTCAAAGCCAAAGTCAAAGAAAGTCAACTTCAGTCAACTATGGGTCAACAGAAGTCAACTCACTAGAAGACAAATCCCAAATGTTACCCAAATAGTCCCTCAAGTTTCAAAAATCACACAAATGGTCCCTAAACCTAAATGGGCCATACCCGAATCCAAAACCCCAAAACCCTTAGCCCATACCCATTTTACTAAACCACAGGGACTTAAGTTGCCCTTTCCTAAAGTTGTTTTACACTACAACCTTTAATAAAACAACCACAAGGACTAAAGTTGCAATATCCCCATAATTCAAAGTTTTTTACCCGTTTCAGTTATAAAAGGGCGCCAAATCCATGGTTACTATTCATCGTCCCCTTCAATTCACCACACAGGGTAAAACAAAGGGCTTTTCACAATTAAGGGGTACATTGGGCTATTCAAGTGAAGTACAACGCAATGGCAGGGTCAAATCGGTCTAATCAAGTACTCTCATTAGCTATCTCAAGCTAGAAGGCCACGTGGCTATGAAGAAAGCACAAGGAGAGGTGGGTTTTACTCTATTTTCACTCACAAAACAAGCACAAGCTGTCACATCAAGGAATGACAGCTTGGCAATCCGTGGGAAAAAGATCATGATCCAAGGGCTCTAAATCATGATCCAATGATTAGGAAAATGAATGGCAGAGATTAGTGATGCAAGCAAGGGCCTAGAATCTTCTCTCAGCAACTATAAAAGGACCTCACCTCACACACACACGATATCTAGTATTTTTAGAGTAGCTTGGTAGTTTTTAGCTTAAAAATTAGCTTATTGTAATTTCCTTTAAAATTCAGTTGTAACTTTCTTTTGATAATGTAATCAAGTTTTATTTTAATGAAATCTAGTTTTGCTCTTAAATAATTTGTCATAAGCTCTTTTAATTTCACTTATAAGTTTTCATTTATCTCTCAAATGTTAAGCTACTGTTACCTATAAGCTCTCAAAAGCTCTAATAAGTCTTTAAGCTTATTATTGAGCTTAAACAATTCTTAATTAAACCTGAACTCTAAAATAAGAAGTAATACCTTGTCTATTGGATTATAAGCTCATGGAAGGGGATTCAGTTAAGGAAGGAATCCCAAGGACCTTTACTGGCTTATTTATGATAAGCCAGAGCTAGTAGATAAGCTCTATGAGCCATTTATGCCTTTGTTAAGCTAAGGCTCAAGTAAGTCTCTCTTTACTTTTAAGTTCTTACATTCCTAGCTTAAATTGTGCTTAACTGCTTATTAGCTTATCAATAGTGCTTATCTTATTTGCTTATTTGTGATTTATATTGTTACTTAGTGCTTAATCATCATCTGTTTTTAGCTTAACTAGTTTAGATCATAGTTTGATTTCAATTCTGTCCTAAAACCATTAAAAGCCAAAAATAAGTAGTTTAGCTTAAATTCTTAGATATAGCTTATTTGATTAATGAAAAATGTTTGTTAAGTTTGTTAAAAGCTGTTAGTTATCTGGTAATTAGAATTAGATCATTAGATCTTAATAAAATAAGCTTAATCAAATCTGTCACAATTTAAAGGGGTGTTTGGGTTAAGCTTGTTTGACCCTCAAAAGTCAAAAGTTTTGGTAAATTCATTTAGGACAGTTTGATTATCAAATATGATAAGGATTTAAGAAGGTTTGGATAATCAGTTTAAGCTTTTAAGCATTTTAAGGTTTATTCTTTATGCTCCTGCACCAGGGGAGATTTTACTTTTCTTAGTTTGCTTAAAATTTTGATCCAAGCTCATTGAGCTTGTTTGTGTGTGAATTGTGTTCAAACACACTCAAATAGAGTGTGAAGTGCAAGTTTTCCCTTAGAGAAACCTGCACATTTGTGTTTGTTGCTTTGCATTTGCACTAGCAGTAGTGACCTTAGTTACTACTGTCTGTTTTTCATTTAGCTTTTTCTCAGCTTAATTGATTTTCAAAATGTTTTTTAAAAGTTGTTTTAAGTCACTTTCCAGGTAACAAAAATGTTTTATAAGCTAGGAGTTCATAAGGATCCTCTAGCTTAATTAAAAAGAAGCCTAAAATCCCCCTCAGGGACTGTTTGATACTAAGCTAACAGTACTAACTTCTAAGTTAGTACTGTTGGGCTTATTTAGCTTTTATTAATAAGTTTAAGTTGTCAAATCTCTTTTAATTAGCTTAGTAGAGTAGTTTAGATTAGAATTAAGCTTTCTTAAGTTAGAGTTAAGTCTGATTTAGCTTTTTCTTTAAAAAATTCCAAAAAGCCAAAAACAGTAGTATTAGAATTTAGCTTCTAATTTTAGAATTTTAAGGTGTAGTATCTGATTTTCTTGTTTAAACTTATAGGTTATTAGTTGTTTGTTAAGTTCTCATAAGCTTAGTTCATGTCTTAGCTTATTGTGCATTTGAGCTTAGCTTAATTTTGAGCTTTTAGAGTTTAGTTCTGAATTTGCTCTTTTGATCTTAAATTCTAGATGGCTTATAGTGTTCTCAGTTAAACTAGCTTATTAGGATTAGCTTATTCTCATCATAAGCTTCTTAGAATAGCTTTTGTTTTTAATTTTGAGCTTAAATCGAGTCGTGTGCAAGTGTTTTAGTGTTAACAAGCATAGTGAGTTTTTAAGCTCACTGTCTAGTAATAAGCTGTTTATTAGCTTATTTAGAGCTTTTCATAAAAAAGTTCGTTTATTAAAATAGCTTATTTTAAGTTGCTTATCAACTTTGCTTTTATAAGGTTTTCAAAATTTTAAAAAAAAATAAAAATAAAAAAGGGGAAACCAAGGAGGTCAAGGGTGAGTCGGGCTCGAACCTCCGACCTCGACCTAGTCTCAACCCTCATACACACTCACTCCTTACCGCTGTGCCCTTGGGTCTTTTTCATAAGACCCTTGCACAATCAATCTTTTATACTCATTTTGGCCTTATAAGCCAAATAAGCTGTCAAGCTTATTTCGTGGCTTATTTTATAAGCTACGACTTCGGGCTTATTTTTCCTAGGATTCATATAGCATAAGCTATTTTCTGTCTTTTTTCTAGAATTTTTACTATTAGTTTAGTATTTTTAATCTTTTATTTTCTTTAAAAACTTTAAAAAATCATAAAAAATAGAAAAATAATCAGAAAAATAAAAATCTTTTTTAGAAAATTTTCTTTTATCATTAAGTTTGTAGGAAAATTAGTTTTGCTTTCGTAGGGTCTAAATTGCAAAATTTCATTTTTTAAAGAACGGGTTTCGTTCCCGTTCTCGGTTTTCAAGTTTTAACTCTCGTTTTAACTCCGTTTTCGTTCTAGTTTTTTTTAAACTTCGTTTTTAGTCAATTAGAATACATTTTAAAAGAAAAATAAAAATTAGGTTTAATTTTGTAGAATTTAGGTTTTTGGCCTTAGTTTTAGTGTTCCGGCTCGCGTTTTTAGTTAAATTTTGATTTCCAACTATTTGTCTCTATGCTTAATTTTTAGTTTTTGTTGATTTTAAGTATTTTTAGTATTTAATCAAAAATATCTTTGCTCTCATTCAAATCATAATCCAAGCTAAAACGTGGTTTCAATTGCACAAGTCGTTGGGGAAACGACCCGGGTGATCACACTTCCCGGTTAAATATACGTATTATATATTATATATATATCTTTTAAGAGTGAATTTTCCTTAGGGAATTTTCTTAATTGCTCTTGTGGTATTATATTGTATATTTTATAGTGTATAAAACTACTAATCAGTCATCTTTTGGTATTATGAAGTTGTTGTTTAATTAAATATGTACTTGGAATGTTTATGACTTTTAAGAAATTTGCAAACAACTTGGGCGTCGTTGGTAGGGAGCGCTTTCGCTTCAACCCATTTTGACAAGTAGTCGACAGCCACGAGTATATATTTGTTCCCTCATGAAGACGGGAACGGCCCCATGAAATCGATGCCCCACACGTCAAAGATTTCGCAAACTTGGATGGAATTTTGAGGCATTTCATCTCGTCGCGAAATTTTTCCTTGACGCTGACAAGTGTCACATCGGGACGCTGACATGTGTCACATCGGGTGACCAAGTCATGGGCATCTCGGTAAATCATGGGCCAATAAAATCCTGAGTCAAAAACCTTTTTGGCGATGTAGTTGGCACCGTAATGTCCCCCGGTGGGTCCACTATGGCAAGCTGTGAGGATGTCAACAGATTCTTGACCTGCAACACACCGCCAGATCATTTGATCCGCACATATTTTGAGCAAATAGGGGTCGTCCCAAAAGTAGTGTTTAACATCCTTAAAAAACTTGTTCTTTTGTTGGGACGACATCCCTTTAACAA